>JARJDW010020959.1:0-24732 GCA_030264715.1 Adinopsis sp. GC000173
AATTGTTATTTTGACAGAAATGTTTGAATTATTTTTTGTAGTCAACTGAATGTAATTGTTTTTCTTCTTTTATTAATTTTAATCGACATCTAATACCTATACCTGGAAAGTATTTTGTTACCAATTTGCGCAGCTTTCTATATTCAAGTAGAGAGATATTTAATATATATTATCTATTATATGATATTTACATTGCTCGTTTTTTATATACATTAAATTATTCATTATTTTAATCGGCTGCAATAAGTAAAAAAAGTATTTTAATAAGTATGTATATGAAATAAATAACAAGTAACAAATATTTTCATATTTTATTAAATTTATTTTTCTGTTTAGTGTAAAATGTATCATAGTATTACATTTTTCTATTTGTATATATGTATTTATTTATTTTTTATTATTTAAATCGGCTGCAATGCACAAATAAAGTAATCTAATTCACTATTTTAATAAATATGTATGGAATAAATAACAAGTAACAAATACATGTATGTTCATGTTTAAAAAAATTCGTTATTCTGTTTTAGTGTAAAATGTATCATAGTATTACATTTTTCTCGGATATTTTCATATCTAGCTAGCTCTGAAGTTAAAACTCGACAAACCTATAAAATAATGCGTTTTAGCTGTTTTTCTATACACATATAGTGCATTGAAATATAAAAAGAGCGCAAGAAAAATGTTTTGGATGGATGATGTTAAGTGGATAGCTTTACAGCCCTCGAGAGTTGTTTTTTTATACTCAATTTCGCCATCCCACCTTCAAGAACGCTTTTTTCTAAATGCATCACACACCTACCCAACCTACTCGAAATTATATATTTTTTGCTGCCTTTTTCTATTTTGAGTTACTACTACAACAAGTGGTTAAATAAATCATATGGAATGAAAGTGTGGAAATGGAAGGATTAAAGCACAAATTTTAAGATATTGGAGTTGTCAGGGTACGGATATAATAAATTTCCATCCGCTTATGTGAATCGTTACACTAAACCGACCACATTTTCTAAGATAAATCAATAGTTTAGAAAATCCGTGTGTCTATGAATTGGTTTATTGCGTTACATACAGCACATAGTAATTGTATTTGCTGAAAAATGCAATGACGACATTAAAAAAAACCAACCAGCCGTACAAATGAAAAATCGTTAGCAAACGACATATCTAAGTTGATTAATTTGATAAGCCACGTATAATTAAGAACTAGATTAATATTAAAGGTCAAGCATCATTAAACTGGCTTGGCTTTTCTGCTTTCTGTTTTCTTGCTGTCGTTTTCCTTTTCATCCTACGATGTTTTTTTTTTCGTTGAATTTTTGTTGCTTAAACGCTTTTGTTGTTCGATATCAAAGGAAATACTTAATCAGGACTACTGAAGCTTATTTTAAAATGGTGCATTAAAAGTTTTCAGAAGTAGCTGCAGCAACGTGCACAACTTTCAAATAGCAAATTGATTACGCTAAGTATACACCATAGTTGATTGATGTATTTTTTTCTTATTTTCTACAAAACTTTGCAAGAACAGTCGTATAGTAGGTAGGTACATTTTTAATATGTGTTACGATACATATTTTATAAGGTTTATAAAAGTGCGTACAGATATCAATCAGCAGTTACATCACGTATCAAAGTCACGTAAATGTCCTGTAGCTATTAAATCCGAAATGATCAAAAGGGGTGGGTGGTAGGATTTTCCTCATCATTCGAATTAGTTAACATAAATAAATAAATCAATGAATAAATAAAGGTGGCTTACTTTCAAATGGATTTAAATTATAAATTAAGTAAAAACTATTATAGGTAAAGTAAGTGTTTTTATTAATTACTTTTATTGTAATATGAGCAAAAATTTGTGACTGGTTTCGTATTGATTTACAAAAAATCTTTTTTGATGTCAATCAAATCTTCTTATAATCTTATTATAACTATGAGTTTATTAAAAAGTTTTATGAAAAAATGTAAAAATGAAACTGAAGGAATTTCAATATATTAAAAATATATCACAGAAAGAATGCAAATTGTTATGGATCTGGTGAATAAAACTTTATCGCTTTTTTAATTCATGTTATATTTTCGTGCAATTTTTACTCAAAAATCCAAAACTCTTGCTTTTATACGCACACGAAAACATACCAAATAAGGTATTTAAAAATGAGGTCTAAACCTCACTTGGACGCCATATTTCCATTAAAGGATTTGAACCTCCATCACCTTTGTGTGAGTGATGTCACTGTGGCTGATTTTTTTGATTTTTACTACTACAAGTTGAAGTCACACTTCTGAAACTCCAACACGTAAAATATGCGATATTTTCGATCCTTGCATGAAATAATTTTTCAGCTGGGCTCGGAGGTAGTAGCGATGCATACGTTTCAAAAACCGGCCTGCACTTGAATATTTGAAATAGTTAATTATGTTTACATGGTTTTATAAATATATTTTCTATTTTGTTAAATCCAGCCAGTGTAACTTCGCTTGCAATAACTTCAATATATTGAATTATAATTTTGCAAGATAAGTAGCAGCACAGATAATATTATTTTGCAATAAACAACAATAAAGAATCATTAACAACAAAATCAATTTCTATATTCGATTTTTTCTAAAATAGTTCTGATGATGACATCCAATTATTTTTATATTCATCTCAACTCAACCTGTACATGATATTTATGTCACATAGATATAAGGAATTTATCTTTTATATATCTTTCGACTTACATTAATTATAAATTACTACAAATTGCTAAGATTAATAACCGCAGCCTATATAATCTTTTAATGTCCATCTGACAGTTTCAGTTAATTACGTTTTGTTATTTTGGATTTAAAATGAAAATATGCAATGTTTTTAGACTGTTAGTATATGAAACTTGTTAAATTCGATTAAAGTTGGCACTCGATGAAACATATATTATATTTTAATTAAAATATTAAAACTCTTGATAAAGTTATTAAATTATATGTATTTATATTTAAGTCTTTGTCGACTTCGTGTATAAAACCATTATCAGAAGAATACTACAGTAGTCAAATTAGACTATATGTTTCCACTGAGTGTTGAATCAGAAATGTTTTATGGCATATTCCTTTTGAATTTTAACTTAAACGCTGCAGGTGTTTTTCGTTACTTGAAGTGTTAAATTTAATTAAACATATATTAAATAAAAATATAGTATTAAAACTCTTAGTACGTTTCTTAAAATAGCTTAATAATTGAAATCGATCAAGAGTTAAATATGCCGAAAGATAATTTGGGAATATTATCGAGAGTCTTAATACTTCCATTTTTTAAAGTTTGGAATATTTGCTGCCACTTCTTCGCGAACTATTATTAAAACATTAAGGTTTAATAGTTAATTAAAAACACAGACGATTTATAATATATGATTTAGCGGAGTTTACCAAGATATATTCGGAGAAATGAATTCTATTGTGAATGAAAACCAACTGTTTTTAATTATTTATTAATCCTTAATATTTCCATATTCGTCTGAAACTTGTCTATATAGGTATACAAAATACTATACATATAATAAGTAAGTAAATATGTAGATAATTTATATAAACGTTTCATTAAATTAAACTATTAGATTTACAAATATATATTCTATTTAGGTAGTTATAAATGTTTGTATGAGTTTAAAATTTAAGAATATTTAATAATACACAATCTGCTCCAACAATTATTACTTCTCTAAATATTGTCAGTGTAAAATGTTAATTTTAATAATAAACCTTTATTTATTTAAGCTTTATTTTGTATAACAAAATAAAGCTGCAACAGCTACAACAATATAAATAATTTTCTATATATTACTATATAAAAAAACAATACTATTCCCATATTTATATATTTTATATACAAAATCCATTGTTTTTTTTATTACAATGCAATGTACAAACAACAATATAAAACTAAATTTATACATATAGGTAGGTATTATTAATCATAAATTACACCAATTTTTATTCCTTTTCGTATAGTAAAAACGAAAGAAAAAACTAGAGTAAAAAATAAAAGTTTTGATAAAAATAATAAAATAGCCTCGTTTATGGAGTTTGCGATAAAAATGAGTCGTTTTCAATCATTCCAAGACCCGATGCGGTACTTTCCGATATTAGAAGTCCTGTTTGTTTATCACGTATTGATATCCGTCGTGGCTTAATTTGCGGCTTCAATCCATTAACGAAATTCTATAAAAATAAAATGAAATTCAATTATTTATCAATTTTATGCGCAAAATGAGAAATTCGTGTAACGTGCCAAAAAGTTTAAAGCTCTTCTGATGATAAAATAATCACATGGTAATTGAAAATTAATTTCGGACGACTTTTTTTCGATCAAAAGTAAATTTGTGGTGATTATCAAGTGCCAACAAGCGTTAATATGACATAATTTACCTCGATAATTGTTCCAGACCCGGAAAAGCAGTAATAAATTGCATAAATTGGTACCCAAACCATTGATGATAGACTAATGCAAAAGCCAATAATGTTGGCCCATTTGGGATACACGTAGTCCCCGCCGTAAATTAACGGCTGAAATTGTACGCATTGAAAGATGAAAATCGCCTGCAAACATTTCCAAAACAATACAATCACCTTGTCCCTACTACGCAAGGAAATTACTCACGATCATCACAAACGGCGCACAGTATTTCCAGCACAGCGTCCAGAACCTATTCGGCCGATTTCCGATCATCTGTTCGATGCAATCGTTCAGCTTCTCGACGCCGAATATCCACGATATGGCGACCGTTTGGAAGAAGCACACCCACAGCAAGGACATGCCGCTCGCAGAGTAATAATCCATTAGCTGGAAAACGTACATGCCGCCCTTTTTACAAGGCAGAAATATGTTACAAAGTAATGCGTAAAGTTGGTTGCTTTTTTAGGCTTACATGAGTAACCATAGGAATTCCTAGGAGGAACATGATGATACAAATTGTGACAGTAAACTTACTTCTATGTGGTCTCAAAGTCTCCGACCAATTATCTACGACGCCGGTTATGAACGACTCGACCAAACAGAACCCGCTGTCTATTCCAAGCATCTAAAAAATACATATTTTAATTAACTCGTGCCAATATGGTTACTTTTAAATAATTTTATATATTCATGATGGAAATGCAGATTGCACTAACTGTTATCACATGACGATAAAGCTTATAACTTCCATAAACTTGTACACGCTACATAATGAGCTAGCCATTTCAACAATTTATAATATTTAATTACGCTGTAAAATTATAACAAAAAAAAATTATAGCGTTGATGAAGATAAAAGAATTTATTGCAAATTGTTTGGGCGGCGGCGTTCGCACGGTTAATGATAAAACTTTTTACATACAAGCAACATAAGAAAGAAGATTCCGGCCCATAAGGCAGCTCCCGGTAGTTTCAAAACAACTTCCGGATAGGTTAGAAATACTAATCCCGGCCCGCTTTTTACAACATCGGCAACTTGGGCATCGTGTTCAACGGCGAGATGGCCGAGAATCGAAAATGTAACACAACCAGCCAGGAGCGATGTCAGCGTATTGATAACGCACGTTATCAAAGCGTCCCTAAAATTATAAACAGACATAGGAAATTAGGTTATATGTGTAGTAGTGTTTGTTGTTGCGGCTGCATCCGCTCTTAATTAAATGAACAAACACCAGCCTAGTAATTTACAAACATATTATCCGGCCGCAATAAATTTGCCAATTAGATTATTTCAACGAAAAATCAAAAAAATATATACAGCGTCTACTAATTACTTGTAGCAGTTGTGATGGAACTTGTTGTAGGAGCCGAGCGCCGGCAGCGCTCCGCATCCGATGCTGTATGCGAAGAATATCTGTGTGGCACCGTCCATCCACGGACCGGGACTTGCTAATTCGTCCCAACGAGGTGTGATGTAATAGAGGAGACCTTCGCCGGCACCTTCTAATGTCACAGCACGTGCTAGGAGGATTAATAGGACGACGTATGGGAAAATTGCTGTGAACCAAATTATCTAGAACAAAAAGTTAATTCGATTACTTTATAATCATAAATTTTCTTTAAATCAATGATCTTCAAAGTTTCTTAACTCATTAATTCAGAAAATCCTATTTTCCCAAAAGAAAAATAACAAATATAAGACATTACTTTTTAGAGGTTATGTTATTTGTGCTTGCATATGTTGATTTGCTTGTGGATTTAAGTTTATTTTTAATAAATTTAAGATTTTTATTTTTACACGCAAAATTCTTAAGATTACACGGAATATAGTTTGAAGAACTCTGCTTTAAGTAATAATTTGATTAAATATCTATTATTTTATATTTTTGTAAATGGCATTCAAATTATTTAAGTTAGTTTTGTTCTTAATTTTAGGTGACCATACATCCCATATTGGATAGGACCGTGACACAGTGATAGTTATTGATAAAGTTGCAAAAGAATTATTGAAACGCTTATTTAATAATTTTTATACTATTCGCAACTTACAAGAATCATAATAGTATTTTTAGGTGTATCTTAAAGTGTGGCTTAAAATGTCTCTCAAAGTTTGTCTTTCGCCGTATAGATAATGAGGTTTTCTACATTTTAGTCTAAATCTTCTATTTACTTTATGTTAGTTAGTGATACAATAAATTGTAAGAAGTTCACTGCATTCACTTGGTGAACCATGTTAAACAACAATTCTTATACATTTCGCAATTTACAAGAACCTTAATCGAATTTCTATATGTATCGTTTACTTAAAAATTGCCCCCAAACTTTACCTGTTTTGAATACAGATAGGAAGTGCATTTCTGCATTTTAATCTAAATCATATATGGTCAATTTATATTAATTTGAAAATTAATGAATATCAACGTATGAATATCAAACAACGATATTCCTTTGGGAACATTTATTCTGTATATCGTCCAATTTTGCCTTACAAATTGTCAATTAATATAAAAAAAAAACTGTTAGGTAAAGGTATTAGTTTAAATTATGTTTCAATTTATTCGCAATTTTGTATTTTTGATTAAATTCTAGCAGTGTTTTTGTTAACAAAATAACGCTTGTAACTGCTATGGAAACATCAATTGTGAGCGAGCTTTTGCAACAACAATTGCTTTGTTGTTGGAACTAAAACAATTTTATCTTTGAATACATTTTTCACATAATATAACAATATTCCATACATATTGTTTTTATAAAATTTATTATTATAATTAAACATATACAACGATAATTTGTTTTTATTAGCGGCGCGTTTAATATCTACACACACATATCACGACAATAATTTTTAATAATTTAATATGTGACAAAGTGCATATTATTTATGACGTTCATAAATTTAATAATAGCGTTGTAATGGTGTAAAATAAGTACGATACTATTTTACTATACGAATGTATAATAATGTAATAAAAACCATGCAAAATACTCGTGGAAGAAATATTACATTGTGTGTACATAAAATTTAATTGGAAGCAAATAGTATTGTCTGTTCAATTGATTTAATTGGCTGGATTTTATATTCTAATTGATTTTAATTAAATTTTAATAAAACGTTTGATCAAAATTCATTTTATTAAAATTGCGCCTAATAAAACATACACAATAAATCGCCAGCAAAAAAAAAAATTAAATTATTCATGATGTAGATAGATAATGATGTCTCATTTTATATTTGCAAACAAACAAATTTCAACTTTTTCTTATCAGTTTGTTAAAATTAGCGATGTTTATAATTTTATGAAAATGTTAATTACCATTTAAAAACAACTTTAATCATTAAATTTTAATAAAACCTTTGATCAAGATTCAATTTATTACAATTGCGTCTAATAAAACATATACAATAAAAATCGACAACAACAAAAAATTAAATTATTGATGATATAGATAGATAATGGTGTTGCATTTCATATTTTCAAATAAACAAATTGCAACTTTTATTAACTTTTTTTTTAAACTAGCAATGATTATAATATTATGAAAATATTAATTGCTATTTAGAGATAACTTTATTCATTAAATTTTAATTAAACCTTTGATCAAGATTCAATTTAATACAATTGCGTCTAATAAAACATACACAATAAATCGCCAACAAAAAAAATTAAATTATTCACGATGTAGATAGATAATGATGTCTTATTTCATAATTTCAAATAAACAAATTGCAACTTTTACTTATTAATTTTTTTAAATTAGCGATGTTTATAATTTTATGAAAATGTTAATTGCCATTTAGAGACAACTTTAATCTATATTTTTAATGAAGTTGACATTCAACTTTATTCGTACCTTTCCGCTTTGATGCAGCCCTTTCCTTACGATCACGTAAATTAAAATCCAGCCGACGACTAAACAGGCGAACAACTTCCATTGCATGCCACCCATATCCTCAATACCAGAGGAAATTCCCAACACCGCATGACTGAAAAAATCACAAATATTTTTATCATCCATACAATTTGTGGCTAAAATAATGATTGTCTTACTCAAAGTATTCTTCGACCGGCGTCGTTAATTTGCGGGAAAAATTATGTGCGCCAAGATTACTTAACGTTGCATTATTAAAACAATCTTTCGTATTCCAAATATTATCTAAAACGCATACGGTTTATTTATCAGGAAAGGAAATACAACCCTCATAAAAACATTTAGATTTGGATTAATTACAGAATAAGCTTCACTTAGTTACAATGTTATTTATTTTGATATTGCTTAGGTACTGATGTCTTGTCTTAGAATATTAATTCTTTTCCAAATGCAATAAATTTTTGCAATGGGTAATAATATTTTTAAACCATCAAAAATATTGTATAAAAGTATTGTAACTAAATCTAGAAAAGTTATTTTATAAATAACTAGCATTCTCAGCCACGCGTTGCTCTGGCTTAGTAAAGATTGNTTTTTGCAATGGATAATAATATTTTTAAACCATCAAAAATATTGTATAAAAGTATTGTAACTAAATCTAGAAAAGTTATTTTATAAATAACTAGCATTCTCAGCCACGCGTTGCTCTGGTTTAGTACGATTGATTAGAATAATTTCCCGTTTAAAATTTGACTATGTTTTTAAAGTCTTAAAGTCAATTATTCGTCGCATTACTTCTGTCCTGCCGATACGGAGGCATAAATTTGATTTTCTGTAAGGAGTAAATGTAGATGTTTGAATATTTGTCCTGTAACATTGACAGCTGTCAAATTGACAGTCCTACTATTTTTACAAAACAACATATTTTATTGAATATAACGTCTTCTTCTAATGTTTAATATGCCAGATACCTCCCTTGGACTATATTAAACAACTCCCCAAAGTTTCACGGCGATTGGAAGAATGGTTTTTGAATTTAAAGCTTCGTACAGACTTGAGCATTTTTGCGCGAACGAACAGTTTGCGCGCACGAACCCGATCCGTCGCTTGTCGGTATATCAAACGATTTTCGTGCGAAACGACGCCCAGAGTGTGCGTGCTAACAAAATCAACACGTACAGACTTGAGCATTTTTGCGTGAACGAACAGTTTGAGCGCACGACGTCTGTATAAAGCTTATCGAGTACAAACAGACAGACACACATTCCTTTTTATATATATAGATTTTTCCAAAATAATAATAAAATAGTTGTAAAATAAAATATAGATTTTTGCTCGAAAAATAAACTTGGCTTAGATTTAATACATATTTTTATAAAGTTTGCATTATTAAAGCAATATTTCGTATTCCAACTACATATTATCTAAACGGTTTATTTATTATCAATCGTATTAAGATTCAATTGGTAATTTGTAAATATTGTATGTTATATTTTTAAATCTATCTATTTATAGCTTTAAAATGACGCTTGCCAAAAAAATTTATACAATTGATCTTATGTATGAAAATTTAAAATGAATGATCATTTTTGACGTATTGTTGAGTGGTCAAGCAGGTTAACCTGCTCTCTTTCAGGTCAACTGAAACTTTATCTGAAATCATGCTTTACGTCATGTCGGACGCTGAAAATAGATTATTACTACGATAATCATGTAATAGAGGTAATACAAACAAATAAAATAATATAATACCTAAACTAGTTTAATTTGGCCTAAATATTTCTATAACTTTAAAGATTTTCATATAATTAAATTTAAATGCAAAATAGTAGCTTGGAAATAAAGGCTTTGGTATAAACTTTATTTTGACATAAAATATTGTTTAAAATGTGGTAAAGCATTTCTCAAACACTTTAAAGTTGGAACGAAAAGCACAGTAATGAAACTAATTTTATTATGAAAACACTTTAGTGCAGTTCGCTTTGTTTGGTATAAACAATATAAGTATTTTTTGCTACAGTTTAATTATGGCAAACGAGTTTCATCAATAAAATTGTTGTATGTATATATTTTCTAACTGAACTTGTTGTTGCTTGTGAACAAACACAAACAACTTTCTAAAAATCGGGTTTGCATAAATAGAAATGTGAGCATTATCAGATTATTTAAAATTGCCTACCTCTGTACCTACATCTATCTAAAAATTGATTATTATACAACGTTATTTTTTCCAAGCGTGAAATCGTTTAGTTTATTCAGCACCTCGTTTGTATTCAAACACTTTTTTTTCTGTGAAACTAATTAAATTTGCAGTTCCACAACGCAATATATTAATATTTGAACGTGTTAATGCGGATAAAATGGAATATCCATATTCATTAAACTTTTTTTCAGAATTGTGCCGTAATTAATAATAATATTTAAAACCTACAATTAAATGTTTATATGTTTACTCACGACTTAACAATTAATTAAAAACAAAAAAGCGGCAACGAGAAATAAATTTAAACATCCGACGTCACAATAACATGTTCGTTCGCAGATAGGAGAGCACGTGCGTTACTAATTTTTGTATAATTGCCAAAAAAGCGCTCGCTCTTTCGCAATCTGTTTGAAAATGAAAATTACATACCACAGTTTGACCATGGAAGATCGGGCAGGACGCTGAACGTACTTAACATATAGAATAATGTCCATGCGATAATTATGCAATAGTACACATCTAACAGAAACACAATGGTCATTGTCGCATAGCCAACTCCTTTCAACAACGGACACAATTGACCGACGAACGTCATTCCGCCGGAGCCCAAGTACTGTCCGATCGCCACCTCTTGGTAGAACATTGGTATGCCGCAAAACACCATCGCAATTGTGTAGGTAAATAAAAAGGCGCCTGCAATTTGATTTGCGATGTGTTTTTGCAAAATAAAATAACAAAGTTTACCTCCTCCGTTTTTGTAGCACAAATAGGGAAATCGCCAGACGTTTCCCAATCCAACAGAAAGACTAATGCAGGAGAACAGAAAGTCTAATTTATTATTCCATCCGCCGCGCTCGATTTTCCCATCAGATTCTTGCGGTGGCACACAGTAACTTATACACTTTTCTTGCGGATACGATGATATACTCTCGTTGTTATCATAATTTATATAAAAATCGCCTGACTTTGAATCGTTTTCATTCCAGAAATACATCTTGTTAGACATTTTATCTGAAATTTTACAATTTATAACAATCATATTAATTTATTATAGAATTTAAACAACCATATTTAACACTGGCCATTTTTATGTGATAGTAAATAAGCTGCGCTTTTCAAAACTATAATGATCAACTTGAAAATTGTTTGGCGGTCATTATGGCAGATTTTTAAAATCAATTTATTTATAAACTTTGGCAGCATTTCATGCAATACGTATTACATATTACACTATTTTATATCATAAGAGAGTCATCGAACTATTACATATTTATTGTTTAAATAAAATCAATAATAAATATATATAAAAAATAAAAACTTACCGCTAGCCATCAGATTAGTGATGCTTAAATGCAAGAATATCGCAAACTAATTGCCAATGAATTTGTTTCGCCGCAATCAATTTAAATTAATCTAAATTATTTAAACAAATCGAATGGCAGCATTGACATTGAAACATGGCTAAACCAATTATTCGAAACATTGCATCATGCAGCTCTAGCTGAGCGAAAAGTACTCACCAAAAATTGATTGTTAACTAAACATTACAAAATTAACTATATAATAAACGAATGTTGTGCGCAAACTTAAATGTTTTTCAGGCGACGACGGTTGTTGGTTTTGCGCGCGTGAAAAATAAAAAATACCACCGTAGCTTTGACGCTCGTGGTTGTTGTATAATATTTCCAATCGGCTAAATGAAAATAAAGATTACAGTTCTAATCACACGCAAATGGGCTGCTGCAGCTTGGTAAGTTGATGCGCGCACTTTTGTGCATTAAGTCGCCGGCGATAAAAATGTAAAAATGCTATTTCGGTGGATTCTCGCACAAATGATTTTTTTACTATTTTTAGGATGCTGATTTTTTTCAGACTAAATAGACGCATAACTGCTGCGTCTGAATGCTATTTGTGTGTTATATTTCTATGTGGATCAAGTGCGAGTCGCACGATTTATTACGAGAATGAAATATTTGGCGCTGGGGCTGTATTATTTTAATTAATAGTCATAAAATAAGTAAAGATGCAATCCTTGACGAGTTTTTTCCAAAAAATCTTGTAACAATTATATATAAGAAAATGAATTTCATTAAAACATGCAATTTGTTTTAAATAAGCTTGATTAAGTGTTAATATCCACTTATTTTCTTGTTGCTTACTGACATTTTGCATTTCAGCAGTGTCTTGATTTAATCTAGAAAAATGTTTCCGAGAAAATACACCTACAATCAATTATAATAATTATTACAAAATCATCGTAAAATGATTGTAAAATGATTTTCATTAAATCATTCAGATTTTGTTTAATTAGAAAATTAGCTTGACTTGGATTTAATATCTGCTTATTTTGATGTTTCTAACTAAAGTTTTGTCGTTCAAGAGGATCTTGTCTTAAAATACTAGATTTTTTCCAAATACAATAAATTTCTTCAATGAATAACAGTATTTTTAAACCATCAAAACTTTGTTTAAAGAATAATGTGTAAAAGTATCCTGAACTTAACCTAGAAACATCTTTTATAAATAAATTTCCCAAAATAATGATAAAATGAAATACAATATTTATTAAAACATATAGATTTTGTTTAAAAAATAAGCTGAACTTTGATTTCATTCATATTTTCATGTAATTTTTGCCTTTCGGCAGTATATTAACTTTAAATATTAATGTTTTCTAACATACAATGAAAAATTATAACCTGCAATCAGTAATAATATTTTTTTATAACTGATCCAAGCCAAATACAGTAAGGAAAGATTTATTTTTCATTTAAATTTTGTTGACCTGACTTAGATTTAACAGATATTTTCATAAAGTTTTAGTTTTTAGCAATATGTTAATTTATCAATCAATAACATTTTTTTAAGCGATCCAAGTCAAATACAGCAATAACACATTTAAATTCTATTTCAATAATAAAGTATTAACGTAAATTTATAACAGTTTACGTCTTTGTGTATTTACGCAGCATGAACATTTTATAAAGCATAACAAACTTATAATTCATTTTTAAAAAATACATACTCTTGCAATTCTAAAAAAAACTTCATAACATAATATTTATCTGAGACGTTACTATTCATTTAACCTCGCAGCATATAACTTTACAATTGCTCGCAATAATTCGAAATTTACGGTAATTTGCTTTGATAATCTAAACAGCGAAATTTAAAAAGAAAGTTTTAACTACTTAGACAAGCAAAAAAAACTGGTGATTACCTGTTTCGAAAAAATGCAATTCTTTTCCAAACGAGATTTTGATTACTTTTGCATCTCGAATATAAATAAGATAAGATATTAGTACATGTTATATTTTCACTATTTTAATTATTTTATAATTATAAATAAACGCAATAATATTGATGTAGCGTTTAATATTAAAACAATTAATATCAGTTAAATTTTAATAATGCGACTATTAAAAATATATTAGAATTGATGTGACACTGCTCCGTATTTAATGTATCAATGCAATTAGATATTAGCCAAGGTCAGGAATATACTTTAAAAATACATCTATAACATCTATTTTTATTCAAACAAATAAAAATCTATAAATATATTTACATCAGTACATGTACAAAAAAAAAATAATCCAGTCTCTAGCAAAAAGTTGTGTCGTTCTATTGCCTTGTATTTATGCCTATAATAAGAAAAAGTCCGGTCCGATCCAGCTACCACATGTAGGAAAATTTGAAGGAACTTTTGGCAGATTACTTGAAGTGCCGACGTGAAAAACCATATCCAAACCTCTCGTCCATTGATTTGCATTACCGTCACGTAGCATCCAGAAACCTGCACGTGAACGCAATCCCAATTTATATCTATTATACAAAAAAAAATGAGATTCGCATACCTGGATTATTGGCTAGAAATCGAACGGCGACCACGCCGTATTTAGGAACTCGTATTGTGTCTTTCTGCACCGGCGATATTAGATTGCGCTTGAACATGCCGCGATCGTCAAGCGTTTTAAAGTCGTCAATCGAAATTGGCGATTTGAATGTGCGCGAACCAACAACGTAGAAATTGTAGCCGTGCAAGTGGAAAACGTTCTCCTCACCACCTAAAAACCATCAATGTATAAGTTACCATTAAAGTGCATAAAGCAGTTGTTCTGCAGATTATCTAGGTATTGTACAAATTAACTGCGGTAATTCGTTAATGTGCAGAAAATTATTTCTTTTTCACATTACCTAAATAATGTACAAATTGCCTATATAAAGTGTACATTACCTACTAGACACTCGTTAAAGTGAAAATGGATCATATATTCATACATAGGGGCCTGTCTTAGGTTGATGAGTAACTTGGGTTAATGAGTATGACCCGTTCCGATGATTAGGTTAGGTTAAGAAAAAAAGTATGATGCCAGTTAGAGGATATTTGTGTTGGGAGTAGTTAGAAAATGTCTTAAGTTAGTGAGTGACTTGTGCTAGTGAGTATGAAAAATAAGATATCGCCAAACCGGCTTTCGCCAGTGACTAATCCCTGATTGTCATGATATTTCACTGATTTATTTTAAGAGAGTAGACGCACACTCATAGCTTGATAGGTTAAAGGGTGGTGGACGGAGGTGGGTGCTTCTTAACTTTAACCGAAACCATTAATGTGCACATTACCTAGATACAATGCGAAAAACTCTTTATTCCACACTTTAACTGAGCAAATCAATCAATCTCCAGATTAGCTAGGTAATGTGCACATTCACCGTCTATGAACATATACGTTAATCCGGTGATAATATTATGGATTAAAATAGCTAACCGTGATCAATTAGTAAAAGTTCAACTGTTGATCCCACATCGACGCTTTCCACATGGATACACTCGCAAATCTCCTGATCGTTGCATCGCTCCGGCATTCTTGCCGAGCTGCACATCGAATCCGCATTAACATCATCGAACTGCGTCAACAACGGCGACGGAGGATAGGTGAACGTGATATTACTTATCATGTAGATTTTATTATATCCTACAAGCAGAAAAAATTAACAAAAAAAAAACGGACGTGTGTGTGTTATATAATTAACAACTTTCTAACGTAATTATTGCTGCTGCGATAGGAGTATTAATTAAAAAAACACTCACTTTCTTGTTCCTTTATAAATTTGTAATCAAATGGAAGATAAATTTTTCTATCAACTGTTGCTTTTAACGATTTCGGTAGCTTCTTAATTGCGTGTACGTCAGCGAGGCATACATGACCGATCTTGCTCTCGCACAAATGTGTTGTAAAATCGCGCCTTTCAATTAGCTGGTTGTTTTCGCCGGCGCCCTTTAAGCGTTCATCATTATCGCCCTCATAATTAATAATAGCGCCGCCCTCCAAATTATCGCATTGTGATTTCGCATAAAGTTTATATTGTCTGACATCCCTATTTGTCTTCAATACGAAATCGATCCGTTCACCTTTTGATATCGTAATTGAATCAACAATCGATGGATTGATTGCCGTCCCATCTAAGGAGATAATTTTCAAAGGATGCTCGTCGATTGTTAATTTTATCGGACACCCGGTAATCCCACCGCCATACGCAACCCGAAACCGGTAGCGTTTATTCGTTTTAACATTGTAAATAATCGGTTTATCAATACTTTTTCCATTAATAACGATGGCTTTCGGTTTCGGTTTATTCGCGTTCAAATTTGTTGTTGCAACACCCGTCCATTCGGATAGTAATATAATATGTGATTTATCATCGTAGTCGTACAGCTTTTTTTGCGGATCGATCGCCTTCCGCACCACCAGCGCGCCGAAAAATCCATCGGCGACCTCTGAGCCGGCGTGCGTGTGCCACAAGTGCGTGCCCGCCGACGACGCTCTGAATTTATACTGAAACGTCGTGTAACTATTAATTGGACATTGGGTGATCATCGGCGTGCCATCCATAAATGGCGCCTCGTTTTGCGGCTGTCCTCTCCAATGGATAGCCACGCCATGGCCGGAAAGTTTGTTAATTACATCCACAATCAGCACGTCGTTCTGACAGACCTGTATCGATGGACCGGGCAGTAAATTATTCGCCGAGAGGATGCCGCTCACACTACCATTCTCATTATCACACGTAGTTTCATTGTACTCGAGGCAGTCTTGCCGGTTCGCTGTTTTTTGCGTTTCTATCGTTAGTTTTATCCTACAGATCATTGGCCAATCAAGCGCATGACAAGGGCGATCACAACTTTGATAAAATTCATCTGGAATCAAGAAAATAAAACATATATTAGTTTATACATTTTTAATAAAATTAAAAAATATATTATTAACATCAATCAAACAGAAAACAAATAATAAGTCTTTGACTAAAGTATAAGACTATAAAATAAAAAGTTTTGATTTATTTTATAATTATATTTAATTTATATCGCTTTTAATCTACTATATTTAAATCTTGATCAATTTTGGTTTTTACATAATTTTTACTTTATGCTCATATTATTATTGTATGGGTAATTAAAAACTGTGGTGAAGAAGTTTTTAATCGCTCGAATGTTTTAAGAATTTTAAAATTCTGTGGAAATTGTTTTTAGTAGTTTATAAATCACACCCTTTTATGCTCTTCTAAGGCAAGTCGGGACTTGCTGGTTAATAAATATTATTATAAAAAATTATTTAATTAGAATTTTTGTAAGTAAATATTGACTGCTTTTCTTCTCTGTTAAGATTTTTGTTATTATATCCTTTAAATAAAAACTAGTTTCGACTTCTTTAACCCATCGCCAGTGGAGAATACTGTATAAAAATGGTTTTGGATACTAAGCGTAAGCACTTCAGTTTAACATATATCGCAACAATTTTTCCCATCGCACACTATCATCAACACTTTATTGTAATAATTTGGCAAAAAAATGTTCTATTGTTTATAAAAGTTGTTCTCTTTATTCTAAATCAATTTTTGAGTTATGTTTTCTATAAATCACACACTTTTGTAGTCCTCTAAGACAAGTTAGTATTTGCTGGTTAATATTATTACAAAAATTTAAGATTTTTGCTTTTACTTCCGTTAGATAAAAACTATTCGTATTCTTTTAGCCATCGCCAATGGAGAACATTGAAAAAATGCTTTTGGATGCTCAACACTGGTTTAACATATCGCAGTTTTTTTTCATCGCATTCTATTATCAAACTTATTATAATATCACACAAAATTTTTATTTATTGTTTAAAAAATTGTTCTTCTCATTCTAAATCAATTTTTAAGCCATTTTTAGTCGGTAATAAAAACCTCATAAAAGTCTAAAGAAAGTCATTTATTGTCCAAAGAAAATCCAAACAATCGAAAGTGCAAATTCTAAAATTGAAAATAAAAACTATTGATCAATACAACATAGATTGAAAATAAATATTTTTCCGCACGATTGCAGATTATACTGTGCAAGAACGTATGTTTAAATTTCAATCACTTCCTCTTCTGCACCTTTTTGATTTTATTTAACCAGCAAGATGTTTTCAATATTTTCATCATTATGCAATGAGTTAGCAATTTTCTAATCAGTTATAGTAATTATAAAATTACATTATAAGCAGTTTTCTGCGTGAGTGATTTTTCCCAGTATTTATGTGTTTATTTTAATACACACAGTGTAACACAACGCGCTTTCTTATTACGAAATTTCTCATCTAATTTATTCTAAAATTTTGATTATAAAAGGGAGCCCCAGCTTCTTCTTGTGATCTCATTCGCTGTGTAAACTGTTAGTTTGCCTAATAATTGAAGAACGTAGAATAAACTTGGTGCAATTTTAATAATAAACATTATCTAAGCTTTATAATTACATAACGCAAATTAAAGTAAAAGTAATTGTGTTAGGCTACGTTTATTAAATTTCTTCAATACTAGGCAACAGTTTAATCTACATGTTATGCAAATATCATTTTTAAGCAACAACCCACATATGTAGGTAAATGATCATTTCTAGATATATCTTTACTCTAGAACTTTCTGTCAACATCGTCGACCGACATTTCTTTGATATTAATCCTAATGATTCCAATAAAGCAATTAGCTTTGTTGCAATTTCTCATATGATGTAAATAACATGCTCATTATTAAGTGGTTTTAAATTATTAGTACAATGTTACAATTTTCATTTAATCAAGGACAGAACGCTGAAACTCTATTTCCGTTCATATTTCCTCTTAGAATTCATAATTTTGTTTACGCTCTTATTTAATTTTGATAAATGACCATCAAATTTTTCAAGCAAAAAAATGTTATAAACAATTTTTTTACTGTATAAAGCAACGTATTTAATACAAAATGTGTGAAAATTTTTGCCAAATCTGATAAACATGTTATAATTTTCATTTAATCAGGGATAGTTAGTACACTGAATCTACTTCCGTTCACATTTCCTCTTAGAATTCAAAATTTTGTTGTGATAAATGACCATCAAATTTTTCAAAAAAAAAAATTGTTATAAACAATTTTTTACTGTATAAAGCAAACGTGTTTTATGCACAATGGTTGAAAATTTTTGCCAAATCAGATGAATGCATAAATTTGATAATTTATAGGAACAAATGAAAGTTAAAGTGTATATTTTTACATGCGGAATTAATAGCGCGATGACAAAATTCGTTCCACAATTTGCCAAAAACGTGCAAATAAAATATGTTTAATTACATGCATGTGTCGGCATACGTGTATTCGTAAATTACTCCAATAAAACTGTATGAATATAAATATAGGCATATTTTACATAATAGTGTGTATTGTACGAGTATATACATACATTTAAAAATTTGAAATGCCTAATTATAAATTCTTTATTATTGCATAATTTGTTGATGTAATGAGTCACAAATTGTGCGTAATAAATTTTGGTGTAATGATTTTGTTCAAGGATTTTTTTTGTCTAGAAAATTGTACGTTTTGTTGTTTGTTTGTTTTTAATCGAGGATCTATCAATGGAAGCTGCTTTTCAATTATATTATTTAATAAAGAATTTTTTAATATGTGCTGGTGTTAGGATTAGAAATGGTTGGTAAAATTATACACTAATTTATATCAAAATCAAAAAATGTTGGATAAGTTGGATTTAAATATAAATTTGAGCATATTTGTTCTCATTCTTTTTTTGCAGAATTATGTTTAGTTAATTTTTAGGTTGTAACAATTGATTTTAAATTCTTTGATAACTTTTATTTGCGTTTATTCTACCTACTATATCCTTAGAAACTGGTAATTGCTTTTCATTACGTTCAAATATATTATATTATAGTGTCATTGCAGTATTTTTAAAATATGTGTTTGGATCGAAGAATATAGATACCAATGCTTCAATTTACACTAAATTCTAACGTTTAGATAATTTTTGGAGTTGAATTATAATAATAATTGCCTACCCTTTCCAATCTTAACACCATTGCATATTTAAATAATATTGGACATTACTTAAACAGATTGGTATCATTTTTATAGACTAATACTTTATTATTAATATAATATCTACTATTTTGTTCAATAATGATGATGCAGAATTAATTCAATGGCTAGAAGATTTCTCATTGACTTCTCTTGTCTAGACATGAAAAAAATCTCTTAGCGTTTCAAAAAAGTTGTAAACAACAACGGAATGTGTATTATTAATAATTAATTTTTTGTTTATTACTATATGAAAATAAATAATTTTTAAAATAATTTAAAAATTTGCTGCAATAATTAATTATCCAATCCATTACATCAGTAAATCAATGAATGATGAAAACATAATTATTTATAATAATAATTTGTGTGATTATTGAAACGTGGTTACAGTTTTTATTTCAAGCGCAAAGTTCATGGTGAAAACAAATTGAGTTAAACTAAAAATATATGACAAGACTTTTTACGTAACATAATTAACATACAATTTGATATGTCACAGTTTGATGTAAGTTCTTTTCTTTATATAATTTACATTATGGTCTTCATATTTTTGTCATTTTTGTTTATTATTTATAACCATTTTTAAAATACCAATAGATACAACTAAAAATGTCAAAAACCACTGCCGAAATCTATTGATGTACTCGAAAATTGTTTTTTATTGAAAAACTCCTTCCCATTCAAAAAAAGCATTGGCGTTTAATAAAATAATTTCTATGCGCCACAATGTTTATGTTATATTTATTTTAAAATGCGATGTCAATTGATTTACATGAAATGAAAATTAAATTTTTACAGCTGTAAATAGATTTTTTGCATTAGCTCAATTGCAACCACATTCACTACTCCAATAATTGAATGTTTTCTGTGCAAGCTTTCTATCAGTTTATACTAATTGTTTAGACTTTCTTAAAGATTGCATATGTTATTCTTCACTCGTATTTTATTCTTTCGGAATGACATTTAGTAATTCAGTTTCAAAATTTGATAAGTAAATAATTACGCAATATAATATTCCAACAATTATTTTAACATTTGTGCTACGTTAACATTTATGTCAGTAAAGAAGAACAATTTCTTTGAAGTTCAAAGTACAAATTAATTTCGAATTTAAAAACGATGTCTAGGTTTTTCTGTTGCATTACACTTTCGCAATTATTATACATACTGCTAAAAATTGCTGCAAAATGATGATCGCTGCAGTTATGATATTTTTTTTGAAAGTAAAGCAGTTATTGAAGCTAATATTTATTCGATCAAGCATGAAAAGCAAAATCACTCAATTGACAAATCAATTTAGTTCATATAACAAAGCAAAGCAAATTTAAATAATTGACAATTATTTCAGCCGTTGCAATTTTTAATAAAATACCTACACGGCAAAATTGGTTTATTCCTCTTAAAAACAATTATATTGTTGACAGACATTTTTACAACAGCCAATAAAATTATCATCATCTATTCATTAACCTTTATACATGTTTGTTGTTACCCACCTACATACCAAACACGAACTAAAAGGTGTAGATAATTATTTTTGGCCATGAAGATTGACGCAAATTAACATTGAAAACTGTTTATTGTGTCATTTAGAATAGACATTTATTGCCATTTTATTTTTGCATCGCTGTCATATTGTTCATAATTATATTTGTCGATACATTCAATTATGCAATTATAAAGTAGTTTATGTACGTCAAATCAATGTTTACGAAATAATATACTTTTGATGAATCATCATGAATCAAAAAGAAAGTAAAAATTCACAAATATTATATTTGGTACAAGGAAATGTGGCTAAATTTGATTATTCAAATAAAACATGTAAATAATATTGTTTAATTTTGATGCGAATTTACCTGTTGGCTAATTAATGAAATTAATATAATGGATTTATGTACTTAAAACAATCCTAGAAGCGTAATATATCCTTTTTCAAATACAATTTTCATATTGTTAAAATCAAATGAATGACCGTTTTGCAATATTAATTTTATACAACTGTATTATCAGTAATTTTATGCCTCCTAAATCTGATTTTGAAATATTAGTTCATTAACCTCATGTATTATCATAATTATTGCATGAATTTAAATCTAAACTGCATTTAGCAAATTAATTTCCAATCTTCAATTTAATGTTGACAACCAATGTATCTATTTTTCCTGATTTGTGTTTATATTTGATTAAATTTGGAAAAAAAAATGTGATTTTTACTTGTACTTTATTTTTGATTTTTTGCAACATTAAATTTATACAAGTGTCCAAAATTTTCAGCTGAGCATTCCTTAAATCTGAGTTAGAAATTTGACTCATCGGCATTATCCATTATTTATCACAATTGCTGCATCAGATTGATACCATTTTTTTTCAATTTATTGTTGACAATAGATATTGAAATTATTATATATATTGCCTGATTTGTGCTAATAATTTATTAAATTTGGATACAAATTCGATACACCGTAGAAATATTCTATATTTTTTGTTGGATGTTATACAGTTGCAATTATCTTAACTAATTTAAATAAAAATTTGTGTTTCATACCTTTAATTAATTTTTGATTATTATTACTGACAACATTATTTACCTACATAGATGATATTATCTATGTATTTGATTTTAAATCCTAAATTTCTAAAATCTACATATTTATCCTCAACAATCTAGTTGGATTGAATTTTACACTTTCCAATAATTAGTCATTGTCACTAAATTAACACCTCTGCCAATTAAAAGCGTCAAGGCAAGAAATATTGACACCATCTTTCTAAACATGCCAATTCTTCCATGTAGTTTGATTGATTCATTTATTATACAATGCAAATAATTGCGATTAGTCATTTCTTTAAGTATGAGATGAGAAAATCATTTATTTGTAAAGCGCAGCAATTCGCAATATACACATACGTATTATTATTACACAAAAAAACAATTATGCGCTGTGGATGTGTATTTATTAAGACGGCGAATACAATGCAAACATCCTAGAGGAAATATCTGAGAGGAAGGAATTGTCATCGTGTAAGAGAAAGTATACGCGCTGCAGCTTCCTTTACAATTATGCATAACGGATATTCATAATTTTTATTGATTCGCGTCAGAAACTTACTAGCAATTAATCTTGAATAAAATTATATACTGTGTAGCTTGTTTCGTCTCAAAAAGCGTGGCGAATCTTTAATTCAATTATGAATTTCACAACTATCTACTATTTTTTATCTTTGCCTTATACATATTTTCATCGTTTGCATTTGCATTTAATCTATACACGTATCAAAAAAGTGTGTTAATTAATATTCTCTATGCCGGTATTAATAGGTCAGTATCAAATATTGACAGTAATTAATCACCCAACTTTAAAGCGATTTCCAGCCATCAATCAAACCAAATTTGTACAAAAATTATCAACTAATTGTTAAGCATTACACAGCACAATCAAAAATACAAATTTAAGGTAAATTTCCATCAATCATTTCTTTAAACAACTCCATTAAGTCAACGCTTATTATGCTAGATAACTTAAAAATTCTCATTGTAACAAAACAATATTTTAAGGTGTTAATTGCATAGCAATTAAATTTTAGTAATGTAATTAATATATATTTTTAGCACAACTTTGGAAACTAACAACATTCTCTTTTAATTAAGCGATTAATTAATCTACATAGCACTCATATATCAATTTTTAACAAATTATTAATCTTCGGTATACTTTATATAGAAAGATGAAAGAATACTTTCAATCTAACTTTTTCTTTTCATTGTGATCGCATCGTTTCGGCCAAACCTTAAAAATTAATTATACCTACGTGTTATATTGTAAACTAAAATATAATTTATAGACTTATACAAGTTTTATTGCAGATTAACAACTTTTTTACACTCATAAATAACACTGTAAGAATGTAGGAGAGAAAAATATGTGTTATAATACTTTGATTTTATGATATTCGGATGTGCTGTTATTAAAATTTGGCACTTGTAATTACACTAGATTATTGGTGGGTAATAAAACTTAAACGGTGCTCTTCAACAAATAAAAAAATAAAGATTTCTAGTTGAAAGAATATTTACTATGATATTTTTTTGAATAAATTAAATTAAATAAAAATTTGGCACTTGTAATTACACCACATTAGTGGCTAATAAAACTCAAACAGTTCACTAATAAATAAAAAAAATAGAGATTTCTAATTGAAAGAATATTTACTATAATATTTTTTTGAATAAATGAAATGAAAATTTGGTACTTGTAATTGTTACACTAGATTGGTGGCTAATAAAACTTAAACAGTATACTTAATAAATAAAAAAATGAAGGTTTCTAATTAAAAAAATAGTTACTATGATGTTTTTTTTTGAATAAATTAAATTAAATTAAAATTTTGCACTTGTAATTGCACCACGTTGGTGGCTAATAAAACTTAAACAATACAAAAATATAGATTTCTAATTGAAAGAATATTTACTATGATATTTTTTTGAATAAATTAAGGATGAAATATTGCCTTGGCGTTTATTTCCTTCAAAGCCAAGTAGGAAATTATGTCTAGATTTGAATCAGGGTTTTATGCGTTTGCAAACAATAATTCAAATTTCAATAAAATTACCTATAGTATGTAGAATAGTACTTAATAAAGAATAAGCAAACATTTATATCCACTTACAGATTACATTTTCAAATACTCAAAAGATTATCGTAAACAAAAAATATAAATACTTTCCAATTGTGCTTTTTATGCAAACATATACATTATTCACGTATTGGTTTGCCGACTTTGTTATTTATTGCATTAGATTATAATTCTTTTTAAAATTTAAAAAAATTACCTACGTGTACTCGATAATTAAT
>JARJDW010020969.1:0-14428 GCA_030264715.1 Adinopsis sp. GC000173
AAAAAGAGACTTATTTTGGAATGACAATTTGTTAAATATCTACTTTATATATCACATACGGTTAATAATAAATATATCAATTGTCTATATAAAATATAAATTGTTAAAATATAGATTGCATTTACACATATGTGGTCTTAAAAAATCGTTCAGTCTGTGTGTGTTAAATTCCGCAATGCCGCGTAAATGATTTTCTAATTGGAGATTTATTTCAAACTAAAAGCTTTCATAAAATGAGTTTTATGTTAGTAGTCAGCTCAATTTATTTGCTCTCCTCTAAATGTATAATAAATTTCCAGTAAAATTCCAGTGATTTGTATAATTGACCAATACATTATCTATATGTGTAGTACGATTTTCTTTCCCCATGTTGTTTGTTGTTGTTGCTTTTTTGGTCGTCCTCGTCGTCTCCTTCTTCGCTCGCGCGCGCTCGACATGAAACACTTTACAAATTCAGTTTAATTTAATTTTGATCAAGTTCAAATTAAGACGTGAAATGATGATTGTTTTACGTTTTGTCAGCGAATAGCAGATAATGGCAATAACAACGTTGTTTATATACATCAATATGAAATGAAAGAGAGAAACAAAAAATTGATAGTCATGGGAATATAATTCATAGATTAATAAAAGATAATTATTAAATAAGAGAATGATTCTGTTGATGAGAATAAGGATGATGATGATGATGATGATGAGATGGAAAGAAAGCGCGAGCGGAAAAAAAGGACTCAAGGGGTCGACGGGGTGGTGGAGGAAGAGCAGCGATCGCTTAAAGAAGTGTCATTCAGCGAATCGTTCGTGCATTGCATTTGGAGTCATCTATCTATACACCATGTCGTACACGACAAGAGAAAAGAGTACGTCGTTGTTGCTGTACTGTTGTTGTTGGGCGAATTAAGATTATGCGTCACGTGACACGTCAATCTCTTTATTACCGAAGTTCGTATTGTTTATTGTTCTCGCAAATAGGATATCGATCAGATGATGCTCGATGATCTCTGTACTGCATGGGCACTCGATCTCATAAGAGAGACGACGACGACGATTACGATGCCTCCTCTATGAAGAGACGAAGAGCACGAAGCGAAAGAGGATGAAGAAAAAAAATGTGTATACACGAGTCCTTTCATCGCCGATGACTTGCATTCGCGTCGCCTCGTTTTCACTATACATGCAAGTCCACTTTAATTTACTTTAATCAAATTGTTATCATCAATGATAGTTTGAAGCGCGCGCGCGCGCATCCACAATAAATCTGATTACCATCTTACACGTCCGTCAATTGATGGATGCAATAAATACGTACTCTCTATATCTCTAGCTAGTTGTACAAGGCACCGATTGAGAGGCACCGAGCGAACAAGTGAGTGAGTGAGCGCGGCGCCGCGGTATTATTTTGCATTTTCTATTGTTTTCTTCGCTCTCCCATACGAAAAAAGGGCGTTTATCGGTAAATAATTTAGCTTGTCCCTAACAACTAAATAAAGTTGATGTGAGGCTGAGATAGGCGCGCGCGGTGTGTTTGGAATCTTGACATATCTTGATAGATAGTTCTTTATCCGTCCATATATATTGTTTTATACATATCGTATGTATATATGTATGCAGTTGAGTGTGTGTATATATATATATACATTATTTTTTTTAATTTATTTGGTATTTATAATTACCAGGCAGAGAGAGCGCAATAATAAGTAAGGTGGTACAGTGGGCCGGCATCAGCATTAACAGTCTGTCATCTACGACATTGACTTATCCCTTTCCGATGCGGTGTGAGTTCTGTTCCATTTTGATTCATTCGCTTTCATCTGACGCGATTATTTATTGCTCTCTAATTATAGTTCTCAGGGACATAAAATACTCACTTCTGCACGCCCCACTGTCCAACCTGAGCTATTGCACTTGTTATTTCTTGATGTGTGCATGCACTCCACTGCACCAATACGAAACGTTTTGGGTGCCACTAGCGATCCGCGCGCGCTCATTAAGTTGGTAGTTGCAATAATTAAGGGTTGCTCGCTCAAATTTCGAAACGATGCTGCCACATTTTTTCTTCTCATTCTTCTTGCCTGTTTTATTGTATACAGGATGTCTCAGAATTTTGGTAATCAACGTCTAGAAGACATCTTTAGTATTAATAATTGGTAACAACCGAGTTAAGATTAAGAATTTTTTTTCGAAAATATTAGGAGTAAATTTTATTGAAAACACATTTGTTTAAACTTCAACATAAGAAAATATAGCTTATGTAACCTATCTTAAACTCTTAAATCTGATAACTGTCAAAGTGATAGACAGAAGATGAAGCAATATATAAAAACCAACTTAGAAAATGACTTTTTTATTCAGTTCTAATATATTTTGTAAATTAGTTTGTATAGTTTATATTTTTAGACCAAGACACCTTTAATTGCTATAAATTTTGAAATAATAATCTTTTTGTTTTTAAATTTTATTAGTACCACTAAATGCTCCATGTATTAAATGAAATATTGATTGTTACTTTATTACTATTCATATTTTTAGAAAAACAAAAAAAGTATAAATTAGATATTTTTTATCTTAATAATACTCATGGATCAGTATATTCTGTGTGTTGATCAGATGGCTTTGTTGAAGGAAGCGATAGAATATTCAGTGTTAATGTCTTGTACAGACGAATCCTGATTTTTGGCTATCTAAGACAGTGATCATTACAGTCTGTGGTAGCTGCAAATACCGCCAGTGTCTAGAGGGGCAGCATACAGAGAGATTTCCACGCAATCTGCCCTGGGCAATTTACTAAGTAAATTGGCGAACATCTCTGTTTTTTATTTAGCTAGATTTGTTCGAAAAATCTTATTACCGGTTCCTTGCAACGGGCTGTTTAACTTGTATTTGTAATATTTTGAATTTCGCTAACAAATTTGTATTTATTTTATTTGATGATATCCTCTACCTACCCTAGAAATTCTAATACACCCTGTATATGATTTTGAGCGTTGAAACGTACATCAACATTCAACATTCCACACAAAAATACCACAATCTAGCAGATAGATCATTCGAATAATTATTATATTTTAAATTTGCTGTAAAATGTGTGTGATAGTTAACTGGTTTATTAGCATCATAAACGTTAAATTTTCTACAAAGTTTCAGCGCACATATCTCTTATCAGTATTTTTATTACCGACAATATAGTTGGTTTAATATTATTATTAGAATATCATACTCCTACTTAAAGCGGCGGCATAAGTTTGCTTGTGTGCGTAATTAATTGCTGAAAAAGATAATTTGTCACGAATACATGAAAATTAATTAGATGTTTTTTTTTTCGAAATCGTTACACAATAGAAATTATTTCGTGCATGTGGAATGCGTTTGGCTGGCGTTGATCTTCGAATTCGATTGTAGTGTAGTAGGATATTTTGAAACGTTATTAGCATTCAGATAAAAACATAATCAAATTTGTTTGAAAACATTGATACTATATAGATTTCTAATTGAGTTACTCTAATAGTCCAACCGAAAAAACATAAACGTCAAAAGATTAAAAGATTGATGATTGCATTAATTGTATCAGATTTAAATGAAAACTTTCCATTTTGGAAAAGATAAAAGTTTGGAATAACAACGCGCGTTCGCGCGCGCACGAAACTTTTCGATTTGACTTTGATATTATTATTATATTTTGCCTGGCCAAATAATATGTTGTTGCTGCTGCTGCGTTTAACCAGGAAGAAAACACGCGCCCCCATTGCAAAAAGAGGACACAAGTATAGAAGAGAAGTAAAAAAAAAAAAAATAACGTAAAGTTTATGTAATATTTTGTGTGTGTGTATGTTTGTGTGATTTAATACGGTGGAGAGTTGCGCAGCCAGTCGCACACACATACACAAAGTCCTTTATAGAAAGTTGATTAATTCAATACAATAAAAGGAGAATCTCTCGTTGTGCAGCATTTCGAAATAATAATTTATCGATATCTGTGGCATAAATAATACTTCTCCTCTGGTTGAAGAGTCTAGCTGATACGAATGTTGAACAATGCGCACCTCCCATCACTCTGTTAACATAAATCTCGAGAATGTCAAAAGGAGAACGCCCAATCGCAACAGACATAAATTACTTATAATGCTATTTATAAATCTCGTTCTCAAACTCCTTCCATTTTATACATCTATCCATACTTCAAAAATATATTTGATTTCTGAGATTCTATCAAAGCGTTCTGTTATTTTTTTGCCTCCTTCTTCGGTTTCTTCGTCTCGCTGTGTTTTTTTATTTTCTTCTTCATTCGTCTATATATTCCGCCATACGCCATACGATTTATTTATTTTTAAGTAATCAAATTAATTCCAATTTTCCCAACCAAAAATCAATTTACAAAACGAAATTACCTTCACACATACACAAAATAACCTGAAAGCAATTCCGTGATTGATGATGCTCGCTCTCGTTGTTGGTTTGTTGTTATTATAATTTGACTCTGGGATGTTGGCTGGTTATCCCGAAGTGTTGGAGTAGTAGTAGTACGTACTACAAGTAGGTAAACACATCTTGTTTAAAAGGGGTTTTGAGAATTGACCTGTTATATCCAGTCCGCCGGTGGTATATATATATATCTATATATATGTAGTGGAAGGCGACGACGAGGAAAATTGCTTGCTTTATTCTGGTCGACGGTTCCGGACCGAGGCACATCACTTGTCCCTATGATTCGCCTACAGATTGAATTCGTCCACTCAACCACTCTTCGTCGCATCTAAGAAGGGTCCCCACTTGTCCGCAAGCTTTTCTATCAACAGACACACACACACGCATACATATACATACATACATACAGACATACACCGGCGGCGACGGGGGTGGCAACGGCAGCGGATGCTACTGGATTATCATCATCAATATTTGACCGCGCATTTACATTTCAATTTTAAAATTTACATTCCAAAATCGACTCAAGTAGGTAAAAGCTGACTGACCTATAGACAACTGTCAGAAATCGTTGATATTTTTCAACAATTTGCAGGGAATTTAATAAAGCAAGATAACATTTGTGATAACAAATTTTATGCTATATTATTCTCTTTGTTTGCTGATGTTTTTTCTTTCATTTTAATTTTAAAAAAATCATTCCCAAATAGACTGGAGTAAAACTAACCTACAAAACAATTGTCAAATTAAAAAAAAAACGTTGATATTTTACAAAAAGTTATTTTAAAACAATTCTTAGGCAATTATTGTGATTTAAAAAGCAAATTCTATATATAAAACAACATTTGTGATAATACACATTTACTATATATTTATTCGAAGCCTTTTGCTGTTTTATTTTAATTATAAAATTTTCATTCCAAGACTAGTGTAAAAACTGGCTTATAGAACTCACCTATGAGATAAAAAAAAACACATTCTTGATATCTAACAAAATTTAGTTTGTGAATTATTCTTGATTATTGCGAATATAGAACTAAAAACATTTGTGACTAACAACTTTTATGCTAAACATTCATAGTTTTTTGTTATTTGTTAACCATCTGACAAAAATACTTAAACATTTCGATCAGATAATCTGTTTACTTACATACAATTGCTATTTTCAACTAAACCTAAATTATAAATAATATAAAATTCATAAAAGATCAAGAAATTTTTATACGAAATGAAAAAAGTGGCGCTAAAGCAGAATATCAAGTTGTGTCTTATAGAACGGATTTTATGCTACTATTATATTTGAGAAAATCAAAATATTCATTTATAACTTAAATAGTATGTGCGAAAGTTGTGTAGTAGGGTAGAGACCAACTACGATCATCTAGCTGTAGTGTAGCACACACACATAACATTGCAGGCAGCCAGGCAGCCACTTAATGTGTATATGTATAGGCTTTATGGCTTGTCGTTTGTGGAGCTTTTATTGTTGCTTGACATTTATGTAAGTTGATGTGCTTTACAGTTTATGGTGAGCTTTCATCAGGGGGTAAACTCAAAATGTACTTAACGAGGCGTTGATAGGTGATCACAGGTGCTGAATGTTTAAATCCCATTAACGCCATCAACTTACACAACATGAACTATGACTCATTACTAAGCTTACGTTACACTTACATAATCGTAAATTTCATCTTGTCATATTTAAATTGAGAGTGAAAAATAAAGCGCTGTGCGAAATAAAATCGCATCGCATTGTTGTTGTTACATCCATCCATTGCAAAATTAACATTTATTATTATATTGTTATTCTTAATATTATTATTATTATTCGTTGCATTCCTTGCTATTTGTTGCATCATAATGTAAATAACTTTATCGCTTTATAATAAATCATATTGTGCGCTGATTTTTTGCAATCGGCATGCTGCCAGTCATCCTTCAATCATTAAAAATTCAACTTACTCGAGCAGCGTTCACTATTTTTAACAAATTGTTGCAAAATACTCAAGAGAATCGATGATTTTTAATGAGGAAGCCAATTGAACAACACTTGAATAATCGTAAATTCAATCTTGTCATACATACATACGCTCGCGCCATTGAATGTGAGTAAATGTGTGAAAAACTTTATTATCTTTTTCACGTGCATTTTTTTTCTCTATATCGTTTGTGTGCGCGCTTATACACAAACACACATAGATAGATATATGTATGTATATACACGTTTAATAATTAACTTCCTATGTTATGACACTTGATATGCGGCAGCGTGATGATGATAATTGCAAATACAGCGCAATGTGATATTAATTATTGTGTTTGTGTCTAGGCGTCTGGATACATGTTAAGGTGTCAGTTCCATTAAACGCCTCGCACAAATCAAACTCATTTAATTTGCATTGTTTCGTACGTTACCGTACGAGGTGTGAAATATTATGTTGATGTTGATGATGATGATGATCATCATCATGATGGTGAAGTCTCGCGACCGGCTTTTAGCGTTTGCGGTTAGTTAGCTAACAAGTTAGTTAGTTGGAGATGTCCTCCACGTTCACGTTAGCATATGCAGCACTAGCTTTTTGGGGAAGTAAATGCAAGTAAGCCAGCCGGAGCAAGCAGGCAGGCAGCAGAAATGAAACCGTATACCGGGCGACGAACATAGGCAACAGGTCGCAGCGGATGCACTGTTTGCGCAATCATCCATCAATGTTCCCAATGTTGGCGGCCCGTGCACAGGAACGGATGCGAATTTACTACGTATTTGAGTGTTTGTATTGTTGGATCACTGACTCGTGTCGGTGCTCCATTTATCAGATTTAACACAGCTTTTTGAATTCCCGACCACTTTATAAAACACTGCTTTATTATGCCACACAGTCGCCGCTCGCTCGCGCGATGCGTATTTTTTTACATGTGTGTAAATGTTTTTTTTGTGTGTGTTGGGTTGTTTGCCGTTTGTTGTTGTTCTTGTTGTTGTTACTGCAAATTTTACCAACACACGTGAGTTGTGGAGAATGTGCGCACGGTTTAATCTTTCACTCGTCGTGCCTTTTTTTCTCTCGCACACTTTTGTGTATGTGTGTGTTTTTTTTATTTCTCAACCCTCTCATTATTTTTAACACACTGTTACAACTTTTCAGCGCGCTAATTGAATCAACTACAACCAACATGACAAGTTTATTCCCTAAATTAGACAATGTAATTGTTCAGCAAACAGCACAACATTTTCCTCTCTTTATAATTAGGCAAATGTGCATGCACGTTTTCTTAAATAAAAACAAAGCGAGACTACTACGAGATGAAAAAATAATTTGCGGTTATAATGCAGAAGTAGAAGTAGTAGAAATGTTCATAGTAGCATGGCATTTTATGTAAATTGTGGCGCAATTTGATGTATATCATATTATTATTTTGGGCAATTAAATGGCTTTGCTTGATGGTAGTAGATGTCAGGTCTGGTGCGTCAAGCTCGTCTATCTGAAGGCTTTTGGATTCATTCCGAGTCGACTTGGCTTAGCCGCAGTCAAACATCCTACTAGACATTAGGACTAAGTTGGAATATATTACAGCACCCTTTTACTATACATAAATTAAGTTGATATCTCCTTAATACGATTCCATAGTACTACTGCCACATGAGCCAAGATTTCCAACTATACACACTGCAGATTTTCCATCTCTTTTATAGCCCAACATAAATCTTAATTAAAACTATATCAATTCTATAACATAAATTCTCTTTTTAGATATTTAATCTGGACCAATTTTTATCCAAATAAATCAAACGTTATATTTTACATCTATTAAATTATGCATTTATAATCCATTTCCATTTGTTATTACTACATTTATTGATCTATTGAACGTAATTCAAGCACTTTTATTTGCAAGTAATTTGAGTGAGTTTTCTTTTATTTTCTCACATATTTTGCGTTTCATCATATATTCAAAATTAAACTTAAACCGCGTTGCTGCATTTTTATTGCTTTTCTGGCATTCTGCCACATATGACAATTATAAGTGTTAAAAATTATGAATTAAGTAAATCAATTTTTCAAAATGTTTTGCTTTCTTCATTTTCACTTAATCGTAATGTACTGAATATGTGAAATTAATTTCGTGCAATTATTAATAGTGATTAATATATTCTTGAATACGAAATTTAACTAGTAAAACAATTTAATAAAATATTAAATTGATGCATAATTACTCAGAATTTTTATATAATTTGAAATTCTGCCATTTTTCTGAAAGATTTCTATTTTATTAGCCAAGTATTATAAATTTACCTTTGCACTCTTATGTCGACATATAGGAGATATGCTATATTTTACTATGGCACTGGTATAAGTATCTTCATAAAGCTACTTTTCTCTTATATTCATCTCTTTTTTATCCAGCGAATGGGATATTTAATTGATAAAAATAGAGAATTTCAAGAGGTTGAAAGACAGAGAGTTTAAAAACATATTAAATGCAAATGGATAAATATAAACATAAAAAATTATAGTTTTTTTATTTCTTCTCACTTTGATAAAGAATGATTTTGTGATTGCCAAAATACTTCCCTTTTATCCTTTTGGTTTCAAGCCTTTTAACCATTTTTCGAAAACGTTGTCGCTAAACCAAAGAGTATTAAAATCACAAAATGTGGATTTTTTTATCTTTTTTCGAAATGGTAGAGCTTTTCATGCCATTCATGTTGAAAAATTAAACAAAATATCAAGATTCAAATGAACCGTGGATAATTATGAATCAAACTAATTATACAGGCAATATTTCAGATGAGCTTTTCATCTAAGATTTAATTTATCGAATATTTTACATTCACCTTAACTTAACTCTTGTTTTTTTTGTAAATTAATTTTCTATATTTATCAGAAAATTATTAATAGATTGATAATTATTTAATAGATTTACTAACTAAGAATGTAATGAAATGCTAATAATAATGATATGGTAGGTAGTTAATCATTTAAAGTATGCTAAAGAAATCTGAAATTAAATTTAATGAAAATTAATTAGTATAAAAGTGAGAAAATATTATTTTATTAATAAGAATAAAGCGATGATAATCTGTTGCTTTTATCAAGAAAGGAAGTGTACATATAGTAAAAGAGAAGGTTACAAATCGCTGTGCGAGTTAATGTGAAGTAATGAATACATTCTACAACATTATGGTTTGGATTATACACCAACTATCAAGTTCAGTTTCCACCAACATCAATCTCCGCGTACACCCTCACTCACTCGGGGTTAAATATACAAGGGAGGGATTAAAACTTAACATACTCAAATTATATTGTAGTTTGAAAATAAACATGTGCCGGGTGAGTCGAGTGTAAGTAACTAAGTAGTAGTGGCGGTGGTGGATTCGCGCGCGAGCAAAAGTAATGCATTGCCGTATTTTATTTAATTGAGGATTTGCCACCTTCGTTTCACCCAACAACCCAACCAACCCCCCGAATCCCCCGGCCTTTCTTTATCGCTCGTAATAGTTTAATTGTGCACAACATCCAAAATCCCCAATAGTGAAATATAATATGTTTAAGCGGCGGTGCGCGCTATTGTTGCTGCTGTTGCTGCTGTTGCTGCTGCCGCTGATGCGATAATGTGTCTGACATTTTGATGTAATCGTTAGTGAAACAAGTTTGCATAATTCATAACATATTTAGGGGCCATCATCGCTGCAACACAGGATCATTAGTCTTGTTTTACATTCCCTTTCGTCTTTATCTTTCCGCGCTCGCCTTCCAGTTATACACTGCTGCTGCTGTATACTGCTGTTGTACTACTTACAAGAAACGGGGTGCTCCTGCCCGCTTGCTTGAGCAGCGCGCGAGAGTACATATTTTCTGCAGCAGCACTAGTCGCTCGTTTTCTTCTTCTTCTTGCCCTTTCGCTCCCTCGCCATCCCCCCGTCGCTGCCACCACCCGCCAAGTCCCTTTTCCACAGCTTGCCATGATAAAGTGAGCGAATGCTGAGTGACGATCCGGTACAGATTCGCTCTCGTTTCTTACATCCCTTCAACGTTTCCATCTCAATTTGCCGCATGACACCCAAACCAGCTAATCCACGCATCGACCAAGAATAAGTCTTCATCTACCACTCGTTCGCCTCCTTCCCCGCTATACTACGGCTCGCTTTCTCGCTCCGAATGCCATGTATGTGAGTACTTACTTTCGTGATTTGTTCCTGTTGATGTGTTTGAAGTTTAGGCTCAAGGATGAGGATTTGTGCACGGATTTAGATGGTTGATGAGGATATGTGATCATTCTTTTATATATTTTTTTTCTACGTTTTACCTTTCGTTCTGTTGCCGCACAACGTATACTACGGTTGTGTTATTTATTTCTCACCATTACCATTTAATTCATTTAATAAGTTTGTTTTTGCGTTGAATTATAGAGCAACTGTCATCTTTAATTGTTAAATATCGTTTATCCATATTGAAATAACAGGGGATGACAGCTATAATTAATCTGTGTTATTTGGCTGCCTAAGAAGCAGGCATCCCACAGGAGCCATCCGGTGTTGGATGGACCGTGGTCGGATCTACGATCCCAAGAGTCCCACCTAGCGAACTCTCATTCATCGACCAAACATAACGTCTATAACTTATAGTTTATACCCTACACGTAATATCTACGTACCCACGATGACCTCACAAAATAATGATATATGTTAGTTTTTTATTTCTTCTTACTTTCTCTTCTATCTCTCTTGTCTTCAAAATAATTACTAATTAACATACATCAAGGATTATTTATTGGAGCCGTTTCGCTATAAATCATTCACCCATCGACGATTGTATAAAATTTTTATATAATAATAATTCACTATGTTGATTGTATTCATGAGTTTTCTCTACTCCCAAAATACAAAAAAAAACTCTTCAAGAGTTAATTTTCGCACGCTGAAGGATGATGCCGCAATAATTACTCATCCCATCATCATCGTTTGATAATATTTTTCATTTTCATCACTTTTCCAACTTACTTCATTTGATTGAAAATGCATTAATCATACGACGCGCGATGCCTGCGCGCCAATACGCAACCAACAGGTTTTTTTTGTCGTTATGTAAGTATTGTATATACATACATATATTTAAGTATAAAAATACGAAATGATTAATCATGAATTTATATGTTGTTGGAATAAAAATCATTCAAAAACATACATGGCTGCCATTATCTCGAAACAAAACTAATTTGTTTTTGATATGATTTTTGCTGCTACTGCTGCTGTTGTTGTTGTTGTTATATTTGGGAAGTCGCGTTGAGATACAAAAAAAATCTATATGTGTATGTGTGTATGTAACATCCCTCGTTTGCTTTTATTTTGAAAATTGTAAACACTTTGACAGTTGAAAGTGGAAATGTTTAAAATATATACGATAGGAGCAAAACGCGATGGAAAGTTGCGGTAAATGCGAGTGTATATTTTTTTGCGCTGTACTGCTGCTGCTTGGTCAGTTGTAGATGGGGGTTGTAGTAGTGTAGAGGAGAGTAGAAAAAAAATTGGTGCACAATGTATACGTACATACACACATACATACAGCAGCAGCAGTAGAGAACACAAGTGGAACAAACGACGTTTCGTTGCATGAAAAGAGGGGACATATGAACTAAACGACTATAATCACAGTATGGAAAAGCGTATAAACAAAATTGCAGTTGACAAAAATTAACCATAGTTGATTGTATTTGGTAATGAGAGCACGAGGAATATTCGGACAGAGCGCGCGCGTTATGGCTCGCCTATTTGAAAAGCCCCTTGTACAGTTAATTACAATATAGAAATCACAATTAAACCCAATATTCATATACACACACACATACAGTCACATGCACCTTTGCAAAAAGATGAAATCTACATTTTTACAGCACCCGGCCATATGCAAAATCTTATTATCACCCAGCACCATATTTATTATTAATGCACTTAATGAAAGGGATAATTTTAATTCTAGCGCACCCATTCCGCCACCGCCGCCAGTGCTATATCCTCTAGCATAGAATAATAATAATAATAATAATAATGAACAAAAAAAAAGAGCTAGTGTGAGTGAGATGAGTGAGCGAGAGGGAGCGAACACGCGCGCATTGTATATATATTAATGATCCTAATTGCGTAGTCTGTTTTGGATATTAAAACGCAGCACTTATAATATTTACTTTAATTATTTTATCGCAGTAATTGCAGTAACTCGCAATATTCGCTTTAATTAACTAACTATTATACATATATAGTATTATATTTTCACAAGTCATTATACCAGTGTGTGTATGCGCGCGCGAAAGATCTCCTCTTCTCTTCGCTTAGTCGTCGTTGTCGTCCCATACATTTTTTCCTGCTTGCTTTTTTTCCTATCCACCTCCACAATACACACTCGCGTCAGAATAATAAGTAAGTAACGAAATTCGCCAGGCAGGACGAGCCGCCTCGAGCAACAAGCAATGAAATTTTTGCTCTAGCTACTACTATATAGTGTAGAGAGCCACTTTTGCTTTTTTTCTCCTTTTGTTTTTTTTTATTAATTCAGTGCAACGCCCTGTAGACAAGCTGCTTCTAGTTAGAATTAGTTGATGAATAATTTAATGTGGCGTGCGAAAGGGCTTACAAAACACCTATTTCTAAATGAATTTTGCAAATCTACTATGACATTTATAAATATGTTGATTAAAACATTAAAAATTTAATGCGGCGCTTGTTTACTCTAAGTTTTTTACTTGTTTAGCGAAACGGCACCAACGCGTTACGCCACCACGGTAAATTTTCAATGAATCAACACACCACCCGCTATTCTGGCATCTAATAGAATTTGTGTGCGCCAATCTAATAATTGTGGCATAAAAAATAACGATGAAGACGCGCACTTTGAAATCAAAACATTTTGATTATAAACAAATTTTTATGCTACACAAACAACAGCCAACACAACATCATCATCGCATTTGTCTGACTGAGTGACGGTGGTGCGGTGCGCGCGCTCGCGACACACAAATTAATAATACGAAATCTCGCTCGCTTGTTTATTGTTGTGATTTGAGGTACATTTAGGGGTTGCTGTCTATTTAAATTTAAAGGGCGCTTGATGGATCGCTGTAGGGTGGATAACATGATGCTAATTTCATAAGTTAAATTTAGAAATTTGTTTGATGACAACGACGACGTTGACAGTAAGTACAAACGGTTGAAAAATACACTCATCCCTCAATTTATACACGGTTGGGATAGAAATTATATATATTTTTTAAGGTTGCCATACAGGGTGTTGCCGGATTTGACCGATGAATCCAAAGGGATATGAAAAATTTTTAAAATCCATGAAAATCGCAAAAGTTTATCGCTGATGTAAATGCATGTTGATTGAATAAAACGCAACGTTTTCTCAATGTTTTTCAATGAATTTTATTGTTTTTTGACTGAATTTTAGTGTTTTTCACTGAATTTTAGTGTCTTTTTTTACTGTTTTTTTTAATGAATTTTAATGTTTTCCACTTAATTTCATTATGCATTAGAACTTATTGCATTTATGCTATTTGGATCGACTTAGCATCATTTGCGATTTTACGTTTTATACTGATATTTTATTCTCACATTTTCTTAAAAATTAATTAAATAAATGAATGAAAGCTTACCCACTGAAATAGCAAACTACAAATAATCGATAAAAATTGCAAAAAATTACCAAGTTTTGTTATTCGCATTGAACGCATCCATCGCATTACTGATGTAAGTAGTCTTTGAAGTAGTCATATGTTGATGCGCGCATTGCATAAAATGTAAAGTTCAATGTATGCAGTATAACTCAGTCTATTTTTGCTATTTTTATCCACTACGCATCATTTGCGACCTTATATTTCATAATATAGTCTTTTATTCCCGTAAATTATACTGAAATGAAGTTGACAAATAATTTCGAGAGCTACATTTTTATCTATACTGTACAACTCAAAATTTAATTGACCACTTTTTTGTTTTTAACTGTCTAAGTTT
>JARJDW010020970.1:0-43509 GCA_030264715.1 Adinopsis sp. GC000173
TCGTAGAGTCGTAAGACAAGTCGTTCAGGATTTTTGGCAGTCGTTGGAGTGACAACTTCCGGTCGTAATGTAGTCGTAGTCGTAGTCGTTCGAATAGGTTCAATTCCTATTCCAACGACCACCACCATTACGACTAGCCAATCAGAAGCCATCCCGAAGCGCCACGTCATATTGTTTAAAAAATTTGACGTTTCGTCGTGTTGTGTTTCTCGCAGTGATATCAAAATGGAATAGCCCACTTGTCAACCTAAATTTTCGCGGCTCATACGTGACGTACTTTCCTACATAATTTCTGATTGGCTGAACGCTGCGACCCTAGAAACTTATGTAGACACGACGCTCATATACGACTGCGCCTACGCCTTACGACTCTACGACTACGACCTGCCTTACGACTTTACGACTCTACGACCACGGCTATTGTAGACCCGCCTTTATGCTATTGTTTGCAGTAAAATATTCCACTCATATTTTTTTAACTTTGCCTTGCACATAAATCAGACAGATTGATCAGTACAAAGTGCTTTCCGCCACTTAAAATGCTTAAAATCTCTAATTGTATGACTTTGAGCTTATCAACGTTTGCCAAACAATAAGCTCACCTTAGTTAATTGATTTAACAACTTCAAGATTCTTCAAGCCAGACACATTAGAACATCGCAAATAATCAATTTTAATCAAAATGATTCATTTTCAAAGACTAGATTTTTCTGATTGGAAGAAAAGAAAATATCTACTAAAAAATATTTTAAAATACTGTATTTATTATAATTATTATTATTCAATACAATGTTAAATGAAATATTAATATCTGGTTAATATTTCATACTGTTGGAACTTAATTTCTTTTCCATCAAACGGTACGTATAAACAATCATGTGATGGATGTACCTAAAATATAAGGTCGAAAGGATTATTATTGTTATGTAGTTCAATCAATTGATAGCGTTGTTTATAAACTGATAATAGTAAACATCGACAAATTGAATCAATAACGAAGGACGATTTTCGTGAAACGGTTCAATTAATTGATTGCGCTGATGCTTTTCAACTGATAGGTAAGTAAAACAAATATTGCTGAATAAACATCTTAGTCATAAAATAAATCAATAATGAAATCAAGTACTGGGTGGAGTTTTTATACAGTCTAAGGCTCAATATATCATGTAATAATACTTAATATTTTGCAATTAGAATCAATCTATAAAATATAGCTAAGAAACAGGTTTAGATATACTGAAATTAAATGTTTAAAAGAAATACTTGACACTTAATCTTCTCAACTTGTTGATCTTAAATTGTACATAATTTGGAATCTACAGAAAATGTTTTGTGTTTCGCGGTGTTAAAAAAGTTGAGACCTTACAAAATCTAAATTCATTATTCAAATTAGTTTATATGCAAATATAACGAGCATGAAATTTTGAACAAACATCAATTTTAATATTGTACTAAAAATATGGACATACTTTGCCAACAACGACGACGCCGTTATGCCTAGTGCGTCCAATAAATAATACTTCACCATCACAAGTTACTCCACCTTCTACAGCGGAATGTGGAATACCTCTGGAGCTAATCCATCGGAAATTACCGCACAATACCTGTTAAACACAGATTATATCAATTAAAATATAAATAATAAATATGAAGTTTCCTTTTTTTACCTCGCAGTCACTGACTTTTGTTTCGTTTCCATTATAACACACGTACGCTTCAGCGCGGCTTGGAACCATTTTAGCGGGTAAAGTTTCACCTGAATGTTTCGATCTTCCTACATAAATGGCCGCACCGTCCATATCGCGACCAGCTTCAACAGCTCCATTCGGCAAGGTGCGCAAGTTGCTTGTTCTTTTCCAATAATACGGGTACGAGGTCATGATGATGCAAATCAAACACAAGTATGGTATTAGAGTACTTCATCTCTTCGCTTTTATAGCGGAATCTTCAATGAGATTAGATAACGTATCTAAAGAATTAGAAAAAGATTTGTCATGGAAAAACAACAATTTGCTAGAAAATGAGTAATTACAGGTGTGCACGGATTATTTAACATGTTTCATATATTTGTTTTTTGAACAGATAATAAATTTTTGTGCAAAATGCAATATTCAAATATTCCATCCATTTTATCCGTCATATCCATGCGCAGAAAAGTCACACAACTGTCATTTTAATCATGTTATTTTGGTTGCCTAATGGGCAAGACAAGTAAATAGAGAATAAAGTAAAGTAAAAATCTTAAATACTCCTGTTAAAAATAAGAATATTAACAGTAATTATAAGAACGAATCAGTAAGAAGATGAAGAAATTGCCAAGACCAAGTGTCCTTCTCGATCGTTTGCATAAAGCTGCTGTTTTGGCATGTATTGGAGTAACAATGTATGGTTTGGGACATTTGGGCATGCGATGGTATAGATATTTTACTGTGTTACGACCGGAATCTAAACAGAAAGAGCTACTGGATAAACAGGCACTACTTAGGGAAGGAAGTTCGGAAATATTGACTGATAAGGCAGCTCCTCTTACTGGTTAAATTTAATGTTAAAGTTGTAGTCGTATGTATAAATTAATAAGGAAACAATAATTATTCATTTCCATTAACTGTTGTTGTAAAGCGTTTAATTATATACCCTATATTTATCATTTTAAAAAATATTCTGAATTTAACCTAAAAGTCCATATCAAAACAGTAAACTTATCTTCCTCAATAATAGGTGTCGCTTTTTCTACTTAAAAATTATTAATTTTTTTATTAAAATATCAACATTTATATATATTAAAAGTTTATACATTTTATTTCTTGCAATAAATAATAGTAATTTTATTAAATAATAATTTTTAAATAAAAAGTTTAAATAAAATATATTTTCTTCAAAATACATTTTTATAATTTTTATTGCATTATTGAAATGAAATTAATGTAAAATATAAAAATTATATCACTAAGTTTAAATAATTAACATTTATGCAACCAATATCTCATTAAATTGATGATGATGGTAAATTCTTTAGGAGTCAAGGATGTTCATTCACCTCTTCTTCAACAGCTTTCTTTTTGGCCACGACAAGCTTAAATTTATGGGAGTAAAATGTTGTATCTATTAATTTATATATTTTTATTATTTAATATTAAGATAGTAACAACGGATGGTAATCAAAATTGTTTGAACTAGAAATACGTCACAAATTAAATTAATTTAAAGAATTGTTTCAAAGTGATATCGGCGAGGATATGAAAATTGGTATATCCAACAGCGGCTACAAGAGCGTCAAATTGAAATGCGGCTCGAATTCAATGCAAGTACATCTAGAAACCGACGACGATGTTGATGGTGTCATCTACACACGTGGAAGTTTTCATGATAAAATGAAACCATGCTTCTTGGATCCTGGTGATGACTTTATTTAATGTAAATTCGTACAAAATAAACATGTATGTAAATTATAGGATTTGGAAGGAAGAAGCGGTCGTTTGATATAAAGTTTAATTTAGAAGAATGCAAAACATCGCAAGTAAGTTAACAAAATTAGATGGTATAACCAGATAATCTATTGTAGACGTTCTAGAAAGGAGATTTATACACGAATGTATTGATTTTACAACACGATAAGGAGTTAGTAATGCCTGGCGATGCTGCTTTTAACTTGGAATGTGATTTTTCTAAGCCACGAGATGTTACAGTTGAAACTAGTTTTAATAAGTAATTTATTAAAAGAAATATCGTATATATATATAAATTCTAACAAAATTTGTCTTTTTGTAGGAAAGCTAATGTGATATCTAGAATAAGTTTAACAGATGCTGATCCTGGTGCTAAGGTGCGAGAAAAGCGTTCACTCGTTGAAAGCAACGACGAAGTGATATTAACGCTCCAAAAAGCTAGAGAATTAAGTAAGATTGAATTATAAATTAAGCCTTATAAAATCAATTAAAAGTATTAAATGATATTGCAGGATAATAATAAATATAACTTATTAAGTATGATTTTGAGCAATAACCAACCACCCAAATTTATTTTTATCTTTAGTTTCTCAATATAAAAATTCTATTTCGATTTTATATAAAAAAGTGTAAAGCTTATTAATTCCATTACGTTGCGTTTTCATCAATCAGATTTAATGTAAACGGAGACAAAAAAATAATAACTGACCGCAATGAGAAATAGTCGTAAATAAATCGTATCCAACATATTTAAAAGCTTAAAGAGGTAGATTTACAAAACCATTCAATCAAATTAATCAAACACAAAAAGCCATCATTGTAGAACCAAAACTTAATTAACATATAAAAGAACTGAACCAAAAAATTAAACTTATTCACAAAATAAAAAAAGTAATGTAACCGCGGTGAATCAAAACTTAAGGGATTTAGCAAACAATGCAGCCGTTGCTTGTGTTTTATCACCATTGAAATGTCTCAGTTCGGCTAAGACTTGTGTACGTGTGAAACCTAATTGTACAATTTCCCTCACATCCGATTCAGTGAATTTGTCGCTTTGTAAAATTTCATTACTATCAGAAGCGGCTGCTGCTGCCGATGTTGTTGGAGCTGTGGGATTGCTAGATGATGAGGAGGCACCTGTAATAATAAAACATTGATCACACTATAAAATTTGATATATTGTTTAGACTGTATTTTATAGTTAGTAAGTATAATATTTTTTTCTGGGGGAACTGCTTCGCTCGTTTGACTTACGCCGTCCATCAGCTGAGCGTTTAAAGCGACATGCATTATTTCCTTCTATAATTAAATATCATTACACATTATTAATATGATTAATTAATCAAGATTACGTTTTTAGCTACATGCGCTGCAAATATATCAAATTCTAACTTATTACTTTCGACGAATTTGGTGTTTCTGCGACATTTCATCATGTCTAGTAAATAAAATATGAAAAATTAAATAATTTTAGTAGACAACTTACCGGGGCCGTCTTTCGCGCTATTTTGCAACGCACGCTGTAGGTCCAAGTCTTCGGCTTGCTTACGCGATTCTTTCAATATGTCGTCTTCACTCAGCGAACTTAATCTAGCACAATCCGGAAGATCACTTTCCGGCAAGAAAGATGTTTCAGTACCAGTTGTACCAATTTTTAAGACATTCGCTTTGAGATCGATCGAACATTGATGACGTTTTAACATGTCTAAACCTAAAAGAAATAACACATAACTTAAAGATATGTATATGATGATGTAATTTGTAAACATATTATAACTACTCAGTAGTGTTTAAGAAATAAAAAAACTTTAATCAAAATCTAAATCGGTTTCATTCTTGACTTTTCAACATCCTATAAATAGACAAATTGCAATTGTATGGTTTGAGCTGTTGAAATACTTATCATGCTTTCATAAAAGAGTCATCAATAACAACAACAATTCAAGGTGTAGTCATTGAAAATCTGCTAATAGGAAATGATGTCATTCTATTGAAAGGCTCGGAAAAGCTTACTTCGTAACTACTATTATCATCCGCGACTCTCCCGCAATTGTTTAACATTGTAATTACAACGTAGCAAGGTGTGTATGTACTTGTTCAAATATTGTCATAAATATTTATAGAATTATTTTTTTGGAAATTTTGATAAAACCCGTCGTATGGGATGTACTAAAATTTTAGGTATGTTCGCTATAGCATCAGTTTTTTTACTGATGTATATAAAGAGATTGTAGCCACTTGGCTACCATCAGAATTGAAAATAACATGCTATAAGCCAGGGAATGTAAAGCTGTGTAGCACACGACTCTTCTCTCTATAAAGAAAGAGTAATACTGTTTTACAAATAATTTAACTCCTTGCCTCACCCTGTGTAATATTAAAACATGACAAGTGTTTTTTTATTAAGAATATAATTCAAATGACATTGTATTAATAAACTTGTTCTTTCATCAATGAGCGCCCCTATTATTTTTCCAACTTAATTATGGTCTTATTGATGAATAAATACAGATACTTCGCACTTTAGGATTAACCAAATTCGGAAATGTCTGAGAATCTTTTCCCAGTTTACTAATTGTGTGTACCTTCTTTGTAGTCAGTCCAAAAATGATTTCAAAATAAAAAAAGCTAAATATAACATTTACCTAAGTATATAGTAGGAGTTCAATAATAATTGAATAGCCAAATGTTTTATAAGAAATAAGTAAACGGTAAATGACGATAAATCAAAATAATTCCATTGCAAATATGCAAATTCTAATAAATATTTTGCGAAAAAGGAAACAAACTAAAATTTATATTTCCGTCGCAATCACAGCCCAGTAAACTGCGGAGTATCTATATTTGAATTTATAAAAACAATCAACATCAATAGATAAAAATGATTTTTGCTTAACCTTGCATAAGACGTGCAGTCAAATATTACAGGTGTGTCCTACTATACGCCAGATTTTCAAGTATTTACTTAATTACCAATCTGTATTCCGTTCGCAAAATCTTCATAGATAATAAAATTACTTAATATTTGTATGAAGAAATTGTGTCTTGTATTACATATTCTTATAATAATTCGTGCCTTCCTAATGATAATAATACATAATGATGAAAAAGTTGTATGAATCACAATGTACAAACCTAATAGCATATCCATTGGTTGCTCCTCCAACACCGAGAAACTTGTTGTTAAATAATCTTTCTCAATCTGTATTTGAACCATATGTATTCTACCAATAATTCTTTGTACGCCAACACCTTTCGCAATGCCCGCCCATCGAGTGTCCACAAGACGCATTATATTACAACGTTCAGCACAAGCACTTGACATAATGGTTGTTTGAGCACCTAAAATTCAACAAAATTTCTAAATTGAACATTATTATTAGATTGCTGCGTAATTCTACCAGAATCGATAAATGCCTTGACAGGGTGTCCATTCACCTTGCAATTTATGTACAGCATGACGACGGTTCCAAACGATTCTGGATTGTATTCCATAGCCGCCTCCATATTCGCTTCAATATTCTTTTGGCGAATTTCTTCGGCGATTAAACGTTGCGCTTCCGTATCGAATGGATGCGCGTTCATCATTCGCAAACGTTGTCGTTCTCGATCTTGGCGAGCAGAAACTTGTTCGCGCAAAACATTCGCAAAAGTATCTACAAATAATGAAGGATCGGTTTGTTGATTGATGGTTGCTATGAACTGAATAAATACCTAAATTTCCTGAAAGTAAGGCATCGGCGAGTCTTGGATTATTTTGTTTTAGTAATGCTAATTGGTCGGGATTTGCTAAAAACATTTCTCTGATCATGACAGGGTCATCTTCACTTGCATTTCTTGCCTGGGATGTGGTCCCAGTATTATTTCGGTTGCCCCTCCAATTCATTGGAACTTGAATTGAACTAAAATCTAAATTAGGAACTGAAGATTGTTCATCTTTCATTACTACCATACATATATCGTGCAGATAACTTGCAGAAGCTATGTGTAAGATGTTTTACCTGGTAATGATGTGCCTTGTGATCCGGATTGTAACATGTGTTGTAAAATTACAGCATCGCCGTCCTTAATTCCATGTTCCCTTAACGATTTCTTATTATCCATCAATGGTCTGCCATTAAAAGCGATGACAATTTCAGATGCGGGAAAGCCAGATTCAACCTCACAAAATGCTTTAAAATTTTCTAATTCCAAATCATCGGAAACATCCAAAACAAAAATGTAATCTGTCAATGTAGTTACTGTCACTTTCATTGTTATTATTTAGTTTTTTGTTATCAAAACCTAGTGATAATAGAGAAATAAAAACCGTTTAATTATTTTTGCTATTTTATTGCAGCTTTTACACCATAATTTAATTCTTTTTATTTAGAATTTCTAGCGAATACTGCTGGAACCAAACACAGCTCAGCACAAATGACACTTTACGATGACATTGCGATCTCTTCACAAACATATTTTTATTTTCGTTTGGGCAAATGTTAAAAATAAATTTGCTTACATTCTGAAATGAAAAAATTGGCAAAAACAAAACGTTTTTTATTCAAAAATTCCAATTAAATTTGCTTATTCGCAACAAAATATCAAGTAAATAAGGTTGCATATCTAACCTACACAAAAATTTTCATTATATTTATTTTATAGGTCTTTTATATTGATTAAATTAAATATTTTTACAACAATAAATATTTATTATTTAAATAAATCTTTATTTATAAGTTTAATGCATACGGTTAATCAAAAATATTATTTGACATTTCATAATGATTTTAGAAATATCAAAACGTTAAAGAATATATTTTTTGTTAAAAAACATGATTTTACAGAGTAAAATGAATATTTTGAATAAATATTAATAAAATATTTTTATTGTTGTGAGATACGCAATCTATCTTAGAATAGCAGAAATAATCGAAGAAAAATATTTATCACAGAGTCCACTTATTTGTAAATTTGGTTGCATATTAATTAAAATGATTTTTTTATTTAATTTTTATAAATAATTACTTTATGCGCAATGTTGATAAGACCATTGCACATTGAGCATTTCACATGTAAATTTTGAATTTATCGCCGTCACGTTATTTGGCAAATTCAAACCAGACATTGTTTTCCGCCATTATGTTATTTTTTGTAATCGCAACGTTTGTATTTTAAAACAATTTAATTTAAGTGCTCCGAACATGGCTCAAAGAATGAATTGGTTGAAATATTTAGATGACCAAGAGAACTTGGTAACTAATAAGGTAATCAAACAATAACGAAAACATTTTTTAAATAAATTAGCCGCTTTGCACGAAATAGATAACCTTACTTTATTGTTCTTTAGTTATCAGAAGTTGATATTGGTTCTAAATCCAGCCCCAATGAGATAAAGCATGAAGGTGGCAGTGAAGAACTGAGTGCAGCCGAGGCTAGTTTAATACGTAAAGTAATAAGAAAAGGACTTGTGGAAAATAAAAATGATTTGGAAATCCAACGACAGGATCCCACATCGCCCTTACATTCAGTTCAAACATTCGAAGCTTTAAAATTGTAATATACGAAATAACGCATTTTAATGTTGATATTAGTAATGTTTATATGAATTAACAGGAAACCAAATTTACTAAAAGGAGTATATGCAATGGGTTTCAACGCTCCATCCAAAATCCAAGAGTCAGCTTTGCCGGCCCTGTTAGTTGATCCAATTCAGAATCTAATTGCACAATCACAATCTGGTACAGGAAAAACAGCAGCATTTGTATTAGCAATGCTAAGTCGCGTTGATCCTACAATTAGAAAACCACAGGTAAAAATTATAACATCATGTTTAATTCCAATTTGATTATTTATTGCTGTATTAAAGGTGCTATGTTTATCACCTACATATGAACTAGCAATACAAACCGGTGAAGTAGCCGCTAAGATGGCGAAATTCTGTCCGGAGATCGAAATGCGCTTCGCTGTTCGGGGCGAAGAACTGCCACGTGGCACAAAAATTACCGATCACATTATAATCGGCACACCGGGCAAAGTACTCGATTGGGCTCTCAAGTTCCACATGTTTAATTTGGCGGATATTAAAGTATTTGTGTTAGATGAAGCGGATGTAATGATTGCGACGCAAGGACATCAAGATCAGTGCATACGAATTCACAAACACTTGAATAAAGAGAATTGCCAGATGATGTTTTTTTCTGCCACCTACGACCAGGAGGTGATGGATTTCGCCGAAATTATAGTTTCGAATCCAGTCATTATTCGATTGCGACGCGAAGAAGAGAGTCTGGATAATATCGAACAATATTATGTAAAATGTGCGAACGAACAGCAAAAATACAGTGCCGTTACTAATATTTATGGTACTGTTGGTGTTGGTCAAGCAATAATCTTTTGTCAGGTTAGTTTACTCTTAAATAAGTTAGTTCATATGTTATATTTAATAAGAGGCATGTAGCTTAAGACCTGGCATAAGAAAGGGCTTCATATAAAATATTGCGAATGTATTTTTAATATTCTTTATTTTTTTGCATGAAAAGCTTTAATGCATAAAGTTACTTTGATCTATGTTTGATTACTACAAAATCGAACGAATTGAAAAATTGAATGCACCTGTTGCAACTATATAAAATTAAAATCATCAATTAAAAATGTTTCTCGCAGTCCTACTATTTATAAAAACCTGCCGAGTTCGCGCGTAATTACGATTACATGTGTAATTTGTACAATGTTTTTTAAAAGAAAGTTGACATTCTTAATAATCAGAGGACATTTAATGTAAGCTGTATGTTGAGACATAAAGTGCGAGCAGGAGCGCGAGATACAGACTTAACTTTAATTGATTCTGAGCTTAAGATATCTTATTTTAGGGCCTCATTCTTTCTGTGAAAACTCGGTGGCTAATGAATCCGAGCATTTTTCGAAGTGCAACGCTTTATTGTAATTGTAAAGGCTATCCTAAAACATTTATATCATATCTCCCTACGAATTATGCTAGAAACCCTAAAGGTTGTTCGCTTGCAGCCGCTCGGCATTATTTGCGACCGAATTTATTATATTTCGGTTAAATTGCCATTATCAAGACCTAACTAAAAATGTTTGATTATTTTTTTAATCTATTTTTTACTAATCGTCTCCTAAAATTGATGAACTTGTGTTGTATTGCATTGTATAATTTATGTTGCAAATTATTTTTTATGTTATGTAGACAAAACGCACTGCTGCCTGGTTGTCTGAAAAAATGTCTAAAGATGGGCATGCTGTTGCACTATTAACTGGAGATCAAACAGTCGAGCAACGTATTGCTATATTGGACAGATATAGAAGAGGAGATGAGAAGGTGTTAATTACTACGAACGTACTATCAAGAGGCAAGTATTTTTATTTTGTCGATTGGAAAATATTTTAAAATTAAGAAAAAATCTATATGTTTACTACTTTGGAAGTGATTCATTAACTAGTGTGCTAAGTAAATTATGTGTATTTTCTGGCAATTTTGTAACTGAAACTACCATTTAATTGCGAAAAAGGTTTATTTAGAAAATTAATATTACAACCAATTGACTTTAATTCCAAATTCGTTATCGAACTCTGCAAGTTTTACTACCTATTCTAGGAAAAACTACCTCTAACTATGATAACATAAATTTTCCTAGAAGAGTTATCAAAACCCACGTCAACCCAAGAAATATAATTGTTGTATTTGTGGTAAAGAGTTATTAAATCAATTGCTATTAACCACATATGAAATAAAGATACAATATCAATTTCAATCTAACAAACAATTACAAATGGGTTACATTACACTTATTATTTTATTTAAATTGCATTGTTTTAGGCATTGATGTTGAGCAAGTTACAATCGTTGTGAATTTCGATTTACCTGTAGATTTGCACGGTAAAGCTGATTGCGAAACGTATCTGCATAGAATTGGCCGTACTGGAAGATTTGGCAAGCATGGAATCGCCATCAACTTGGTCGACAGTCCACAGTCGGAACAAGTTTGTCAAGCGATTGAAAGACATTTTAATAAAAAGATAAAGTTGTTGAATGCCGATGATGCTGATGAAATCGAAAAGATTGGTGCATAATGTGCCACGACGTTTTTTGTAAATGATGTTATAAGTACAAGTTTATTTCCATTTATTATTGCTTCGTTTAAAATATTTTTCAGTTTTTTTCAATAAACAATTATGAAATATTATGGTTGGATTGTTATATGCGCCTCCTTCAAGTACCATTAACGCCAATGGAGGTGCTAAAGGTGAAGAAGAAAATCTACAGTTCTTGGTAATTATATATCTATTAAACGGCCCCGTAACCACTTTGTTAGCACCTTCAGGAATAGTACGGTAAAATTATATAAACAACTTTTTGATTAAAAAATAGTGCACATAGATCTAACAGCAGCAAACTAAATAACAAATTACAATTTGTTACAATATTTCTATTGCTGTTGTTGTTTTAAAACTGTGTGTATTATTTTTTACTCAAATTGTTTGTTTGTTATTTGCAGTATTATTTCTAAAGATGGTAACCAAGTGGTTACGGTGGTTACAAACATGTCGAGTAGATATGTAAATAATTATTGAAACTGTCGATTCTCTTTATCACCTTTATTGGCGTTAATTATACTTGCATGAAATGTTACGTTTTCTATTATTCATGATTAATAATTTTAATGTTGCAATGTTGTGCAAAATCTGCAAGTTCTAGAATAAATAGAAAAACAATGCGTTAACAATAGGGAAGGCATGAGAAGAAAAGAGATGCAAATAATTATGAAAGTTATGAAATAACGGAAATAATCAAGGAAGGAAATAATCAGATGATATTTAGTGACTTTTGCCCGATTTGGTTGGCAACACTGCTCCCGCCAAAAACACTTGTCAATTACAAGTTTATGGTTATTAACGTTTATTATCAAGTAGTCAGGTGTAACAAAATGTAATAGGATTGTTCAGAAAGGTTTTAATTATTTAATTTAGTGTTATTTTAATTATTTGTGTGTGTTCGTGTTTACTGTTATTTGTATTTTAACGCATTTAAGTCACAAAATGCCAATTTTAAATGAAAATCGACGAGTTACCCGATCAGCTGCTAAATCTATGAATTCAAACGACAATGGCGTTATTAACAAAATACCAGTACGTAGCCAGCGAGTAATTAGGAGGAAAATAGAAACTTTTGTTGTGAGCAGCTCGGAGAGTAGTGACGATGAGGATGATTTTATTGCCAAAGCATATGTGGAAAGAAAAATCAAAGGAAATTGCACACCACCAAAACAACGTCGAGTCGAAAATGACGAAAATCTATTAACTCCAACGAAGGTGGAAATAAAAGTGAAGGGAAATTGCACACCACCAAAACAACGTCACGGCGAAAACGACGAAAATCTATTAAGCCCAGTAAATGTGGGAAGAAAAGTTAATGCAAATTGCACACCACCAAAACAACGTCGAGTGGAAAACGACGAAAATCTATTAAGCCCAACAAGTTTATTTAAAAATCTACAAATTAATAGTCCAAAGAAAGATAATGTGCTCAAACCAAACAATAATAATTACCAAAGTGCTAGGAAAGCATTACATAGTGCTGTACCAGCAAAACTTCCAGGTCGCGAAAGGGAAATAGAACAATTACTAGAATTTGTACACAAACATTTGGATAGCAAAACTGCCGGCTCGCTATACGTTAGTGGACCGCCTGGAACTGGAAAAACAGCTTCATTATCGACCATTTTAGAATTACCAGAAGTATGATTACTTTATAATTAGTTATGCAATTATATTATACGACAATTAATGTTTACAGATTGCAAATCGACTGAAGTATATTTATCTAAATTGCACAGCAATTAAATCATCAAATGCTGTTTTCGCAAAAATTGCACAAAATTTAAACATTGAATCCAAAGGACGCAAGGATGCCGATTACATCGCAGCTATTCAACGATATTTAGTTAGATGCAAGAAAATGGTGTAAGTAAACTCACAATAATATACAGTCAACCCTCCCTTATAACAATTAATAGGCATAACAAGCAAAATAAATTAAGCAAAAATAATCCGCTTAGCGAACAATGGCTCGCATAGCAAGTTATGGTAGCAGAATGAGCTATAGTAAATAGCGGCGCCACGACTTGAAATCATAATGAAAATCAAATAAATCAAACCTGGTAAGACGAAGTTGATCTATTCCAAAAACATTTTGTATTGCGAATCCTTCATATTATAAAACCATTATACATTGTGTACCTAAAACTGTTAATGAGAAATAACAACGTATCGAAAGGAATAGGTTTACACAATATAAAAGCAATATCTATTAAAAAAAGGCAGACAAAATTATTTTAATTACTTTAACTAGGAGACTTACTTGTTTTCTTAAGTATTTTTTGGAATGAAGATTGTAAGCAGCAGCAAGCTAGGAGTATAAAATGTATTAGCAAGATGTTCGCAGATTTTTTTTGGCAAAGAATGAATTTACAATATGGATGTCCTTATTATTATCAATAATTTTAAATAATTGAGGGAAACTTATTAGATTACAGTTTTATATTTAGTAATTGGTTGAATTTACTGAATAATTAATTTTGGACTCCTTTATTTAACTTTGAAATAAGTAACAATACAAAACTAAATAAGAATGAATATGTTACGAAGTTTGTTGATTTTTACATTATATAAATATTTTCCTATGTCAGCATATTTTATTAATATTTATAAAGGTGATAAAGTTCTAAACTGTTATTCAAGAATTATATGCAAATCGGGTGGAATAGACTTAAACTTTAATATTACAATATATTAAAATTATTAACATTTTTAGCATTTTCGTCTTGGATGAAATTGACCAACTAGAAAGCCGTAATCAATCCGTATTGTACACGATATTTGAATGGCCAGCACTACCAAAATCGCAGCTCATATTGATTGGAATTGCCAACGCTTTAGACCTGACTGATCGCATGTTACCTCGCCTACAAGCGCGCTGTGAATTAAAACCGCAACTGATGCACTTCTCTCCCTACACCAAAATGCAAATCGTTGACATTTTCAAGAGTCGCTTGGAGAGCGCTCAGGTGTTGAGCTTATTTGCACCACCGGCGATTCAAATGCTCGCCGGCAAAGTGGCTGCAACTTCGGGCGATGTGCGACGCGCGCTGGACATCGGTCGGCGCGTTATTGAAATCGTCGAACAGAAAAAGATACAGGTCGTCGATATGAAGCAGGTCATGGATGTGTTGAATATTGTTTACGGCACGCAGAATATCGAGGCGGATAAGGACGATTGCATTCCTTTACAACAAAAGATCATCGTCTGTACGCTGATGTTAATTTTACAACAGGCGCGCAACAAGAATGTGACGGTGGGAAAGTTGCACGAAATCTATAAGAAGGTGTGCGTTAAGAAGCATTTGTCGGCGGTGGATCAGGCGGAGTTTGGTGGATTGTGTGCGCTGATTGAGACGAGAGGTATTATAAAAGTTACAGGAAAGAAAGATCCACGATTGAATCGAGTTACATTAGAATGGGATGAGGATGAAGTGAACAGATTTTTGAAAGACAAACAGCTTATGTCTGATATTTTACAAGATGCTAGCGTTTTAGGAAAATTATAGTTTTATAAGACTAAAGTAAAGGTAAATATCTATAATGGATCAGAATGAAATAAAATAGCAAAGCTAAATTCCTATCGCAATTTATCAGTTTTACAATCATTTGGCAGAACTAAGTCCTACGTCTCATTTTCGCGTTTTGGCTTATTCCGGTTTGAGCATTAGAGTTAGATGTAGGAATAGAAATACAAGCTTATATTTGTCCAAGGTTTCTTGCTATAACATCGATAGTTAGTTTGCTGTTTAGGTAGAAAGGCCATTAGGCCAGGCAAGTAATGAGACTAACCAGCGATGATTTTAGGTCGTTTTGCTGAAGCGCCTTAATTGTTGTAGAGACCGTTGTTCCATTATAGATACCACCTTTACCTTACGTTATTTTTTTTATAGATTCCTATATTTTAAATTCTTTTAGATACTTAGTTTTGAAAAACAACGACTTATTCATTTTATTTATTTATTTACGTTAGTTCATAATAATGTGATAAAATATTTTATTTTGCTTGTACATAATAAAAAAAAATATACAACAACAAATAATTTACGACTTGACAGTCAATTAAATAATTTTCATATTAAACATTTAAATTTCATTTGCATTAGAGTGTGTAGTTTTTGATAAAAACATGTTTACTTGACAGTTCAGTTAATTGTTTGTTCAAAGATTAAAATAATCCAATTTAGTGTTCAACATGAAGTAAATAATGATAAAATACAAACATTTAATTAATTCTGTATAAATGTATGCTGCTAAAAACGAGAATACAACTTAGCTAAAGTCATTTTTCAGACTTTGTAATTATCTTCTCACAATAAATTTGTGTATTTTATTATTAAAGAGTAAAAAACATTACTGAACCTGAATTTTTGATTGTTTATTCTTTTAAATACGTTTAGACAACAACACAAATTTAGATTGTTTTATATATCGTGTGATAGAATAATAAAATTATAGAATAGATAAAAAGAAACAAAATTGTTTAATGAATTATAGTTTTTATTAAATTAAAACTGGTAAACGTTTTGTTTAAATTAATATATGGCATATTTTGGCATAAATGCTTTGGCATAATAACTAATCCCACACAAAAAGAAAAAAAAAATAAAAACAATTAACAACAAATAAGCATAATTAATAACCAATTATAGTGTGTGTTTTTTATACATTCTTCTAAATATTTTATTTAGATTTGTTTGTTTTAGTAGTTTTATAGTTTTAATAATTAACATCGTCCTTCGTGAAAATACTTTGTAAAAATAGAAGGCATATTTGATATTTTTATTTTTTAATATTTATATATGATTATTAACACAGTCCTTTGCTTTTTCTATTCATTATTATTAATAATAGAAAAAATATATGTTTTTATAATATTATAAATCACTAATTTAGTATCACTAGATATTTGACTAATTCTTGATTAATTATGATTTGATGATTGAAACTAGCGCGCAATCGAAATACACCCCCCCTAAGAATATTAATTAATTAAAAATGGAATAATAAACCCGTATGATTAAGTAAATAAGTAGATGCTAATTATATATAAGGTAAGTAAATGACAAAGAACAAAAGTAAAGAAGCGTTTGTTGGTTAGGTGCCGGCACCTAAACAAAAATATTAAAATATTGATTAACTTTGTTTATAGAAATCAAATCAACTTGTACCATTTTATTTTGTAGCATTTTGTACTATCTTTAACTAGTTTCCATATCACTACAATGACTCTCAATCAATTCGCCCGTTTGCGTATTGACAAACATTTTTTCACCTTCATTATTATTTAGATTCAATGGCTCGTCGTCGTTTTTATCATAAATGACGTTCTCCTCATCGGTGGAAGCAATCTTGGCCGATAGCTTAAGCTCCTCGTGATTCATGTAGGCATCAACTGTGTGCATTTTGCTAGGTAGAAAATGTAGCTTGGTATGTTCGCGTAGAAAATGTGATTGAGGTACTGAATAATCACAATGCTCGCATGTATAATTACTATGCAGTCCCGATATTGTCACATGTCGCTTTTGATGGTTATCGACAGCGTCTTTGCGATGGTTCGAATACGGGCACATTAAACACCAGAACAATTTACGTTCGTCGCTGCTCGATTCCTGCTGTTGCTGCTGCTGCTTTATTGACTTATCCATATCCTAATTAAAATGAAAGAAGACATAATAAATTAATTCAAATTGAATATTAACAATTTAATTAATTAATATTAATTACCTCATCTTGTTCATATTCTGATTGATTTAATTGTTCTTTGTGTTTCTTTTCGTGCTGCACAAAGCTGGGATAATGTTTAACAGCGTAATCACAATAATTACATTTGTATTGTTGTTTCGAGCCATGCCAGCCAAGATGCACTTTGAATTGCTCGCGCTTCTCGAACGCTGAAGGACATTTTGGGCATTTATACTTTTTATCTCTCTCCTTTTTTTGCGCCGCTTTTGTCGATTGTGAATCGGGTTGCAATTTTTCCGCCTCCGCTTTTTGTTGGAACAGCTCCGTACCCGAAAGCGGCACGTAACGATTTTTATTATTCGTTTGCGCTGTAAAATCCGTTTGCATTAAATCATCATCGGAATTATCCTCGACAATCCAAATATCGGAATCAACAGTGGATTGCATCACTTCGGGCGGCGGATTCTCCGGACTGATTCGATTGCTTTCAATCAACGCTTTCGTGCGCTCTTGATACTCTTTAGTGTGGACTTTTGCATGCGCCATTAGGTAATTACGCTGACGGGCAGTGTAGCTGCAATGTTCGCACTTGTATACCAAGCCGGCGCTGTGAAATTTCCTATGTATATCAAATTCATTCTCCTTGAAGAAGCGCGTCGGGCATTTGTTGCAGAAGTGCAACATTTCCACGTTATCGCCATCCTCATCAATTTGCATCGCATCGTCCAAACTCTCCTGGATGTAGCCAAATTCCTTCAATTGCTCCTCATCGGTTTTTGTTGTATCGACCATGCACTGCACGCTTCCGTATAAACCTTGATGGACTTTACTGTGCGATGATAGTACGCCAGCGTTATTGCAAACGTAATTACATTCAGGACAACGATGTTCCGGTTCATTCGCCCTTGCCGGATTCTTTTCACGTGCACCGTGCATTTTCTCGTGCTCTTGAATGTTGACTTTTCGTAGATTCACATGCGGACAGAAGCGGCAGCGATACATTTTCGAAAATTTTCCAGCTTTCGACACCCATACGAGCGGAATCTCTTGCAGACTGCCCCAATCGTAGTTTTGCGGCGGTACCTCCTCAATCTCATCGCTAATCTCTTCCAAATCAACAATCTCGCCGTTTTGCTTGTGTGGCGATACATTAATACCATGCACTTTCATATGTTGATGGAGTAGGTGGCGTTTGCTAACGTTGTAGCCACATTCGTTGCAGCTGTACTGGCCATTCTTCGGTCGATGAAATTGTTTGTGATAGGTGAATTGTGATTTACTGTTGGTGACATAAGGACATGTACTGCACTTGTAGCGTTTCGTAATTTCGACGTCGCGCTGCTCCATCTTTTGCAAATAATCGCTCGGATTGTTTAAGCCGTGCAGTTTTAGATGCTCGTAGAGATCGTCGCGTTGCGCAACGAAGTAGTTGCAGAAGAGGCATTTGAGCGGATTGTTTGGATTATTAGGCATGTGGAATTCTTGATGGCGTTGATACTCATCCGGATCGTCGATGGAGTACGGACATTGGCTGCATTTGAAGGTGCCAGTTTGTGATACATCGACAGGCTCTAGCGCCTCCTCGAAGTCTTCCATGTTGTGCTTTGATCCGACGATAACTTTAATATCGCCGCTATGTTTGAGACGGCAGTGGCGCTGTAGAAGATTGACATTATTAATCAATTATCAAAAGAAATATATAAATCTTGTTATTATACGAAGAAATTAGTGGTAAAAACAGTTAGTGAATTAGTTACATTACATCCCTACTACGACGTGGTGTTAGGAAAAGAAGCGAGTGTATATATATGTGGTTTTAATGAATGCATTAGCGTTATTTAATTGTTAATTTTTGTTAAGTTCAAGCGTGATTGTTAGTATACCTGTATGACATGCTTCCAGTTAGATACTTGGTGGCAGTGGCCGCAACGGAAAGGCGCTTGCCCCCGTGCTAAAGATCCACCACCTCCGACACTTGCCTCATCTAAGTCTCCACTTATATTTGTACTTGTACTTGGACCTACAAATTGTTGATATAAGTTCAAGCCCGATGTGGAAGATGATTGCGGTGAAGTACTAGTTTGTGGATAATGTCCTCGAACATGCGCCATCAATTTATCTCGGCTTGGATCGCTAAATTACAGAGAGGAAAAAAAACGGCTGTAGTTAATTAATTGACTCAGCAGTTTTGTTTAATTTTCAAGAATAAAAACTAGTCGTTTGCCGATGTTTTATTTTAATAGAGCTAGTTTATTAAAACACGTGCCTATAATAAAAAAATATATATTCAATGCAACATTGGCTTGGAAATAAGAGAAAATTTATGCAAGCAATGAAATTTTCAAAAGATAAAGAAATGCATAATAAATTGTGTTGGTGTGTATTTATGCTGTTGTAAAAGCACGCACACTTTTTTTCGTATTTATTTTAAAAGTATTGAGAATTGTATTGAAATAAAAATTTAAAAGATCTTTAAATAATGCATGCATCGTTATCGCTCAGTATGCGCTCATAAAAATTGGCATTGTTTTCTAGAGTTTTTAAAAAAATTATTATTACCAATTCTATTATAGATTTATCAGACAATTCTCTTTTTTATTTATTTATAAACGCGCGCACGGCAATTTTCCTTTTTGTGAAAATATTATGGAATGAAAACCACTAACAACTAATATTATTCAAAGCATTTAAATCTATGAATAAATTTACTACTATCTAAAAACAGCTTCATTATTAATTAATCTTTGAACTCGTTGTGTTTAGAACAAAGAAAGGTGGAGGAGCAAAATTCAAAATTGTGTATATATTTTCAGTTTCTAAATAATTTGCGATAGCAAGAATTCTTTTAACGCTAAAATTATCTTAAATTTTAATGATATAGATTCGTAGAAATTGGCACACCTTTGATAAGATTATCTCTAAATTTTTTCAATAAAGCCTGTTGCTGTGAAAAAACAGATTAAGAAAGTCATTTTATAGTTAAGATAGTGAGTGTTAAACTTTTTAAAGTATGTTGATAAAATACTTTTTTTATATACTTATATATAGGTATATATATAAAAACTGAAAACGTCGTAATCGTATCGACAATTTTAGAAATTACCAAACAATTAAAACAATAAGTTTTTAACAGAACAAACAATCTATGTCAATTTTTTAACACAATGTACGACCTTAATTCCAACAACAAAAATAATTCTTTAAATTTACATTAACTTACCGGAAATTACATTTTTTGCATTGCCATAACGTCTTCTTGCCATCATTCAGCGATGACTTTTTCCGATCATTAGACAATTTACTCAGAAATTCGTCAGCTGATTTCAACGGTGGCGGCGGCCTCAAAGCGTTTCCTTTGCCCCCCGCATTCACTTTCCCATTCGAATCTTTGCCGCGCGTCCCATTTCCACCCGCATCCGCATCCTGATGCCCGCTCACGTGTATCTCGGTGAGGTATTTGTTGTATTTCGTATAATTGCGCCGTCCCGTCTCGTCCGTCATGAGGACTTTGGCATTTTCGTGGGCCGGATCGCGTACCGACTTCAATTTGATGTGTTTGGTGATGTCCCAGCGCCAATTCGAACGATAGGCGCATAGTGAACATTCGAACGGCTTCTTGTTCAGATGGCCGACGATGTGCACGTGAAAGCGGGATGCGGTCGACGCCCAAAACGTGCAATGCGGACATTTGAAGACGCGCTTATGCTGCGCCACCGATATATCATTACCATGCGTTGGAATTTTATCGGTGCTGCTACTGTTACTTTGGTGAACGACTGGCTGTACATTATTAACATTAACTGGTTCTATAATACTGCTCTCACTAATTGGAGAATGCGTTCTTATTGATAAATCCAAGGAGACATTGTCCTCCAACTTATCGTCGACGTTCTCATACTGGCTCGTATTGTCAATGTGAAAATCGTTCCATACGAAAACTTTATTCTCCATGGGATGCGGCTCCTTTTCGAAGCTCTTGTTCGAGTTCTCATCGTCGGCGATGAAAATCTCTAAACGATCGTCCTCGGTATCAACATCCGAATTCACCTTTGCCGCCTCCGGGCAGGTTTGTAGATGATTCAGCAGATCGTTCGACGATTTACAACGCTGCCTACAATACTGACATCGCGTCGAGTTTAGTTTGTGAACGGGGGTGGTATTTACAATCGGTATCGTCGTTTTGCCGCACGTCTTCTGATGGCTGTTGAATTCGGTGACACATTTACTCTCATGTCCGCAATTCTGGCAACTTAAACTATCAAAACTCTCACTACTTAACAACTTATCGAAGAATGAATTCTTAGATGACGACGTTTGATTTAGTTTACTTAGCTGTGGTATTAGGTTTGGTTTCTGGTCGAGGTCATCGTCATCGTCGTCCGCATTTTTCGGAAATACATCCTCGCTGACGAATAGCGATGCGAAATCTTTGAGCGCCGAGTTGGCCGATCGTGCGCATATATCGTTGATATCCTTCTGAGACATTTCCGGCGTCTTGTTGAGTTTGGATGTGGTAAACGGTGTAATTGGTATTAGATTAGGAACTGGCCGTGATGATTTCTTTTTGCTGCTGCTAATTGGCGTGCTTGTTGCAATTGCATTGATTAGTAGATCGGCGTGAGCGCGCTCCTCGTGCCTTGCCATCTCACCATCCCATGCAGTTTTATAATTGCAGAAGCGACATTTCGATTTGATATAAACATTACCATTCGCATGATGGACTATATCATCCGGATGCACAAAGTCGCTTTCTTGCTGCGATAATTGACGATTGCCATTTGTGTTTTTTGGTTTCTTGAGTAGTGGTAACTTTAGTTTGATTGCTGATTTACTATCAACATCGAAATCACTTTGTTGCACCTGAAATTTGAGTTGAGAAATTAACAAAATATTTCGTTTGCGTTGTTATCAGTTTTGGGAGAGAGGAAAAAGAAAGAGGAGAGAAAAAAACCTAGCCCAGATTTTGTTATCAAACGCGCGCGCACATTTTAATTAATATTAACTGAGAATGAGAAACAAAGTCGAAGGTGCTTCAAAAACTCCCACTCCACCTGACTTTACTTAACGTACGAAGCCCCACCAACCAAATACACTTGGCGCTCTCTTAACATACAAAAAATTGGCAATCTGATGATTATAATATAAAATATATATATAAGTATATAAATATAAAAATTACCTGTACAGTGATAACACGTAAACTTAAAAATGATAAGATAACGTAAAAGATTTTGTGTGTATGTGTGTGTGTGTGTGTGTGTGAGTGTGCGTTTTTTGTCGTTGTAATACAAGTAAGATTTTCCTTGTTAAAAAAAAAATTGCTCGCGCCTATGTTTTTACAATGACGTGTTCTCGTCGTAACGAAGGTCACCAGCGCGCATTATTATTATTAATAATAATTAATTTTAATTGAGTTTTCATATGTACGATGATGTGGATTGTTTATATGTGTAATTACCTGGTTGGCTTCTTCGGCGGCGGTCGTATCACTAGCACCAACTTTATTGCGTCGTCTTCCAACGCCCAAGCCGGCAGCCTGTCCTACAGGTGGCACGTGATGATTCATCTCATGCACAGTGAGACTTTGCTTTATATCCGCTGTAAAATTGCACGCCGAACAACGAAACGCTCCCTTTCCGTTATGATTCTTACAATGTCGATCCAGGTTCCATTTGTAGGGTGTACGAAAATCGCACATATCGCATTTTATCATCGGCATCGAATGATATTTAACATGTTTCGTGAAACGCGCCTTCATATGCGTCACGTACGTGCATTTGGTGCAGCGGAAAAATTTCGTTTTAATGTGTTCATCGCGTTCGTGCTTGCTTAGTTGTATCGCCGTTTTCGCCTGAAAGCTACATAACGAACACTTTAATTTGTTATCGTCTAGATCGTCTATTAATTCTTTGGTTTGCTGCTCCTGCACATCATCGTCGTCAGTATCTAAATCATGCGCACTGCGTTTTTTACTTATTTTGCGTTGCTCTGAATCACCATGCACCATTTTCGTATGTCTCAATAGTTTTTGAAAATGTTTCGATGCGTACAAACAATGAGGACATTCATAAACTCTCACTTTTTCGTGATGTACATCGCGCAGATGATAGAGGTAGGATCGTGGATTTTGTGTGAAAAAATCGCAAGTGCCACACGAATAATTCCGCTTGACTTTGCACTCTGGTAGATTTTTATTTGTTATTATCAACGAATCGTTCTTTTCGTCGTCCAGATCGTCTCCAGAGCCATATAAAGCGTCACCACTAACGACACTGCGCACAACGAGACTATCTCCAGATCGATGCACCATCGACGGTACGGACATGCTAGCCCGTAAACCTAAAACACAATATTATTTTACTAATATTATTCGAACCCACTCAATTAATGACATTTGATATAAAGATTGAAATTGTTGACATGGCAACTGTTATGAGTTGGTGAGGCGCTTTACCTTTCAAAGGTAAAAACAACTAATCGATGAATGTTTTTGTGCAGACACACCAACTTTCTGGCTTCTACGAGCTGGCGCACATCCAACACTCCGCCGACATCAACTTCTTACAAAAAATCAATATCCCCCTATTCGATCGACAACGACAACAACCACCAGGCAGCAAAATATAGAAGAATTATTTTTCTGTTATGTATATGACAGTGCGGATGACTTTTGCCCTCTATGTGTATATGTTGTATTATGAAAATTCCGCCTTGACCTGCTTCCTGCATTACTAATCAAACTACTTATTGCTTATAATGTTAATATGTGCCTCTATACATTACTATATTTAAAATCATTTCTTTTGCATGCCTTCTCGTTTAACAACAACAACAAACTGTATCGTACAACTATATAGAAAATTCATAACAATAAAATCGATTATTATTTCATTATTAACTTTCTACTATCTAGAAAAAATAACCACACACGTATTTTGATTAATATTGCTTCTTTACAATTTTCAATTACTAAATGCAATTATAATTAACATTTACAAATTTCTAACTAATGGATAATTACACACAATAAATAATGATGAATTGAGACAAATTAACATCATCGCAAGGCTTTAATACTATAATCGATAGTGATTTTAAAAAACATATTATAATAAATCGCTGTGTTTTGCATCATATTGTAGCCCCGCACCGCACACATTTTCGGCTGACTTTTTTCTGTGTGTATTCAATTTCAACATCTCGCCGATGTCGATGTTGTGTGTTGTTGCATCACATAATAACCATATATATATATATATATATATATAATTTAATAATTTAAATAATTTAAACATAATAATGCGAATATATAGACGCTCTCTGCGTAAATATAAATCAATAGCTATGCTTGCTAATAATGTCATGCATTCTTTTGATACATACACAATTAGTAATTAATTCGCCATCACTTTGATATAATATTTGAATCGATAGATTAATTCTCATCGCCATGTTGTGGCGGTTGGTTCGTGCGGTTATTATTATATTACTCTCCTTCCAATAATTAATTAATTAATTAATTGTGCGCCTTTTTGCCAATGCCAATGTGTCTGCACACCTTGCTTAAAGCGCGCGTTTTATTACGATAAATTTCATTAAAGCGTTTAAATATTAACGCGCGCATTTAATATCTCTATTAATCTTTTTATGTAATATCATCATCAACAACATCAATATAATATTTTCGCTTTCAGTTGCTAATTGATAAATGTTATGCGTCTTTTTTACGACCATCAAGCTGTTGGAAGTATAAAAAAGCGCTTGTTTGGTGCGCGCACACACAAACACACACTTACACACACATACACGGTCTGAAAAAAGTAACAATTCCTATATTTAAAACGGTGATTTCTTAACATGTCAGATGCTAAGATGTGTGGCAATAATGGATTTGTGGAACAATGTCCTATTCATTAATTTTTCGGACGTTGTAAATTGAAAAGTATTAGGTACAGTACGGTTTGAGATTTATTGTTCGAGGCGATGGCGAAGAAATTTCATCAAATATTAGCTTTAAACTTTCCCAATAATAATAATAAAAGCGTTTTTAAATTTATCGAGCTTCCACCCAAAATCGTCGTCGTACGACAATAAATTTAATTTCACCTTTGTTGCGTTTTCATGTACAATATACAACATAGTTGGCATAACTTCGATACAACAATAATAAATTCGATATCAATGTTTGGGAGCGATTATCTGTGTGCTTGCTTGGTGCATAGGACGACGAAATGAATTTTTATGATTATTTTTCGATTATGGAAAACATTATTATTAATATCGGCTTCGCAATTATAACATTTCTGACAAATAATAATCAATCACATTTGACAATCAATTCATTGCGGTGGAATCTTGCGGTTGACTAAAAAATATATACAGAACAATGTCATCTAAAAATGTAACGTCGTGAAGACATAGTGAAACTTGGTTGAATTTATTTGAGCCGAACTTTCTTGCAAGGTAACACACATAATATACACACGCTACATTTTGGCTATAAAAAATAATTGATCAAAATAATGATAATGCAAGTGACATTTTGCTTTGAACATCTTTATGATAAAATATTTATTTGAAGAAAATCTACTTCATAATATTTTTTAATTACTGAATGATCCTTTTTGAATTTAAACTCAATATCATTTCTTTATATTGCTATTTGTCTTTATAAGCTGCAAAATTTATTATTGGATGTACTTTTATTGGAAGCTTCTTTATATTTTCTATCAATGTTTGACACATTTCATTTTATAGAAATGTATCTTTGCTCATCGGATAATACATAATAACTAAAGGAAATTTCATTGAAAATCTATTGGAGGAATTATGGCAAGTATAATATTAAAAACAAAAAATTTGGAAAATTATAACATTTTTTAATTACCTAGCTATGCTTCTTGAATTTAAACTTTTTTTATGTTATTGTTAGTCGTTTTAAGCAACAAAAATTTATTAGTCCATCACATAAAAATGTTATTTTATGTGGAGCCTCTTATATTTTCCATCAAGCTTTGACACATTTCATTTTAAAGCAATTTATCTCTGCTGGAATAACGTAACTAAAAAAAATTTCATTAAAAATCTATTAAAAGAATTAAGTATAATATGTTTTCTCATATTTTTTCCTTTGATAAGTACAAGATCAGAGAAAAACATTTACTTTACAATTTTTTGTGATAATTTGTTATTCTAATCATTTTAAAATTTCATAGCATTACTTATAATTTAAATTTGAATTTAGCATTTTCTTATTTTTGAAATTTCTTGGCTGGTGTTAAAAGTTATAATAAATCATAAAAATGTACTTGAAACTTTTTACATCTTCCATCAATGTTTGACACATTTTATTTTATCGTAAAACAATTTTTGATACAGAATTTTTTGCTAGGGTAAATGGAACTTGAAGAAGTAAAAAATCAATTGGAAGCTTAGAAATATATTAAATTACTGCGACTGTTTTTGATTTCTATTCTTTTTCAGGTAAAATGTTAAATAATATGTATATAACAAAAAAATGTTATTTCTTGTTATGATTTTCGATTATCGATATTTCTTAGAATTAAAATTTAATCCCAGTATTTACTTATTTTCTAAATTGGCGCTAAAAGTTATAATAAATTTTACAATATGTATATGAAAATCGATCAATGTTTGACACAATTTCTTTTTTGCTGGAAGACATTACATCGAAAATCAATCGGGGAAATAAAGTGTAGTAGATTTGTACATTTTTCCACATTATTTGAGAGAATGTAAGATGCATAAGTATTTATGTATAAAATAGCAATTTATCTTATGAATGATTCTTCAATTCGGGATTTAAATATGATATTTTACAATATGTGTATAAAAACGTTCACATTTTCCATCAATGTTTGACACAATTTCGTTTTGCTGGAAGATATTAGATATAGAAAATCAATTGGAGGAATGAAGTGTACGAAAATTTTCCACATTATTTGAGAAAATGTAAGGTGTATAAGTATTTATGTACGAAATTCGTAAAGAGCAGCACTTTATCTTATCTATATGATTTTTCAATTCTGGATGATGCGTTGGAGAATTGAATTCGATAAAAAATGAGAGTTAATTTGTCTGAAAATGGTAGACAATAAGTTTGCGCATTCAAGCGACGACGTGGTGTTTGAATAGTCGACTCTAATCGCGTATTCGAAAACATTATCATTCACATAATAAATGCGAGAACGAATCCTCTTTTTTTCCTTTCCGAATGCGCGCGCGATATAATATTATATTATATAATCATTTTTCCATGCTGCTGGTAAATTTATGTACTATCAAACATAAAACACGTTAATAATATATTATTATTATTAAAATCCACTTGTGTAGTAGTTGCAATGCATATTAAATATTTTAAATGAAACGCGCGCGCGGCGGCGCAATGATTCGAAATATATTATGATGATGACTTTTTTGTTGGTTTATAATTAGTATGTATTATTGATGCATGCATAGAAAATCAACAAATTCATCATTTCAAATCGATAATATTATTGTAAGACGATAATTTTTTGGTATTTGATAGCCAATAACAAAACAACTATCGCATTTTTATTGCTAATCGACCATGCACATTCAAACCCATCGTAGTCAGGCAGATCTGTCCAATACCATATAATAAACTTCTTCATTAGTATTGGGCAGATATCCAATAAACACAACAACACCAAATTAATTTTTTGGTATTTGATAGTCAATAACAAGACAAATATCGCATTTTTATTGCTAATCAACTATAAACATTTAAACCCATCATCGACAGGCATCAGTAAGACAAGACCTTGTCCAATATAATAAACTCCTTCATTACATCCAACAACAATAACAAAAAAACTGTGAAAATTCTAAATGCATATATTTATTTGTAAAGAAATGGATTAATTTTTTGGAATTTGATAGTCAATAACAAGACAAATATCGCATTTTTATTGCTAATCAACCATAAACATTTAAACCCATCATAGATAGGCATCAGTAAAGCAAGATCTTGTCCAATATAATAAACTCCTTCATTACATGCAACAACAATGTAAAAAAGCCGGTAAAAATTCTATATGCATATATTTATTTGTAAAGAAATGGATTAATTTACTGGACTTTGATAGCCATTAACAAAGCAACTATCGCATTTTTATTGCTAATCGACCATACCCATCCAAACCCATCATGGATCTGTCCAATATAATAAACTCCTTCATTACTATACATACATCCAGCAACAACAACAACAACAACAAAAAACTGTTAAAATTCTACATACATATATTTATTTGTAAAGAAGTGTATTTTAGTGTTTTGGAGGCCGTTTTCTTATGTAACCAATTTTATGCCATCATTAACTCCACACATTATCATTATATGCAGTGACGCTTAATTCTCATTGTTATATTTTTTTTTGTATTTTCTAAATAGAGAAAAACACGTTGTCGTTGCTGTGTGTTTGTCGTCATCGTCGTGTCACACACAAGCGTTTTCCCAAAAAGTACATGCAAAGAGTGCTGCCATCATCGTGCATTGTGTTTCTTATAGCAAGCAAGCAGAGTTTTCATTTTCGTTCTAGGCAGGCAGGCAGCAGCAAACTTGAAACTGATAAAAGTGACGCAAGAGTGTTGGCGTGGCAGAAATGCGCACTCGTTGCTCTGTGTTGTTATGTAAGTCGAGGGCAATCCAAAGACAAACATTAAAAATATATGTGATTACTAAAATAAATAAAAAAGAGGTTTGTTGTAACATTGAGACAACGACGTGATTTCGGTTTTGTTGTTGTTGTTGCTGGTTCGTTCGCAAAAAAAACTCTCTGTACTCACACACGATAAATTTGTAGGTACCTACTACCTCTACCTACCTACCTACGTTTTGTTTCGCTTTGCGTTTGTATTTTTTGTGCGGCTGCAAAGAAAATTTGTGTAATGATGACCACAAAAGTCTTAATTGGTTTCACCTTGATGCGTTGCGAACTGCATTTATTAAACGTAAACGCTGTGTTCAGCAGCAGCAAAATGATGACAGTATTGAAAACACACACACAACTACCACATTTCTAATTATAATATTTTCACATTTTACAAGAAACCGTCATTTGTTGTGTTGTGCGTATAAATGCATGTGTTGTAATCATTGACATTTCGAACGTCCCTTTATAATTAATTTGAATTGAATTAAAATGTCTTTTTGTATTTAAATTAACAGCAAAGCGCGACTTTACTTACTACTTCACGTAATTTTTGCTTTTTTGGTTAAGAAATACTAGTGTCGCTTTGTCGCAATTGTACTAATTACTTTACTAATTTTATTTCTACATGATTTTAACAAACATTGCAGCGCTAGTATTTGCATTTCAAATGCGCAACTATAGAATATTTTTACTCGATTTAATATTTTTTCGTGTAATACTATTTTAAACAAAATTACTACAATATCTTAGTGATTAAAAAATTAGTAACATTTTTGTACATTTTCAATTTTTAAAACTCTTCAAATTTACTTTGAATTCAATCAAAGCTACTTTTTATACTGTAAATCAATGGCTTCAAGTTTTTTTTTTTTGTTAAAAAATTAGTTTTAGGTAATTTTAACAAATTTTGCAGCTTTGTTTGAATTTTAAATGCATAACTATAGAATATTTTTAATCTATTTCATCTTTTTAGTTTAAATGTCTTTTATAATTTGGTTCGCTTTCAAGTAAAATGTGAAAAAATACAATAATTTTCCTAAATTTTGCAAAAATGTCGATTTTTCATGCCTATAAATTTCATATATATGCCCACATGTCGTTATTTTTAGCCTAATTTGTATTAAATTGTTATAATTCACTTAAAACTTTAATTTTGACTTAACTATAGATATTATTTTTGCAGGTTTAAATTGTTTTACAATAGTTTAGTTTTCTTGCAATTAGATTGTTGGAGTATTATAATCGTTTAACATTTTACAACAAATCGTCTTTTGTACACATATAGATTTGTAATCACCGTCATTTCCACGTGTCTTCATAATCCATTTGAATTGAATCAAAACGTCTTTTTGTATTTAAATCAACGGTTTCAAGGGCTTCAAGTATTTTTCTTGGTTAAGAAATAGTTCCATTTAACCTAATTGTTCTAATTAGTTTACTAATTTAATTGTTAAACTACAATTGCAGCTATATTTTCATTTAAGAATACAGTTGATTTAATTATAGCAGATAAAAAAAATTGATTGTTATTTTCTTACACTTTACAAGAAATTGTAATTTATATACACGTAGTTTTATAATCACCGTCATTTCCACGTGTCTTTATAATTAATTTGAATTGAATCAAAACGTCTTTTTGTATTTAAATTAACGACTTTGAGTCTTTTTCTTGTTCAAGTCTCATTACGCCTAATTATACTAATTAGATTTCCAGTTTTGTTAAAATCGTTTGGAAATTAAACATTTTAGCTTTATTATTTGCATTTCAAATGCACGGCAAAATAAAATATTAAATAAGTTTCTTGTCTTTCAACCAAAAAGTTGCAGTGAGTCTAATTTTAGAGGTTAGTTTCATAAAAAAAATATGTAAAAAATCACATTTCTTTCGTTACAACATTAATCGTTTCTAATACCGTTAGTTTATGGTAAATTTATTTTAAAAATTAACGAAATAGTAAAGTTTTAAACAAAAATTGACAGTAGCTCTAATTTTAGGTTAGTTTTATAAAAAAAATATGTAAAAAATGTCTTGCGTTTCGTTATTAATCGTTGCTAATATCATCAGTTTATGTTCAATTCAATTAAAATAATAATTGATTCTCTTTCAACGCTTCCAACTAAAAAATTGCAGTAGGTCTAATTTTAGAGGTTAGCTTTACGAAAAATTATGTTTAAAGTTACATTTCTTTCCTTTTGTTAGTAATCGTCGGTAATACCGTCCTTTTATGTTGAATTCAATCTGAAAAATCTCGAAATATTTAATAATTTTATGCTTAGAAATAAGTTGATTCTCTTTCAACTAAAAAGTTTAATTTTAGAAGTTAGCTTTATAAAAAATTACATTTCTTTCGTTTCACTATTAATCGTCATTAATTCCGTCATGTTATGTTGAATTCAATTTAAAAAATGATTATGTTCTTTGCATGGCTTTTAAAAATCTATTTTTCATCTCGCAACAGAAACGCGCGCGATAATAAAAAAGTTTTTTTCGTGTAATAATAATAATAATAATAATAGTATAAGTTCTCTCTGTTTGCAATAAATTTTATGTAAATGTAAAATCGTTTTTTATTACTTCAATGAAATAATATATTTAATGAATATTAATGTTGCAGAAGTTCCAACGATGCAATAAAATTTCCGATTTTAATTATTATTAAATATAATAATTAAAACACACACATATATACGGGGCCTAATTGGAATTTACGTTTGCGTTATTATCATCATCATATTTTCAGGCATAATTAATTAATTATGAAATCGCTTCTTTAATTTCATTAGCGTTATGAACGTTAGATGTCGTAATTCGCGGCCAACTAATTAGCGGTGGTGGTGGTGGGCAAGAGAAGCGAGAGAAGCGCAACCGAGCAACAGCAGATAGATTCCTTTATTACTTAAATTCGAATTCGAACGCAAGTTGTTGAAATACACACATTATCAAAACAAAAATATTTGTTGCAAATAAAAAAATCAAAACAACGAATGCACATACACACACAGTGTGCAACGGGCAGTTGATATAAATATTAGTCATTTATTGCAAGGTCTTTTTTTTCATACATATAAAATTATCATTGCATTGTTTGCAAGAATTTGAGTGTAAAACATTCGATTGTTTCAACATGTTTCAATGCACAACTAAGAATATAGATTTAGCGGCATTGAATTCGAGTTAATTTCAATGCACAAACTCGTTTTCAGGCGCGTGTGTGTGTATGGTGTGGAGCGAAACCGATGATTTTTTTTTATTCTCTAAAAAAATATGATCAGCTGTTTCGTTCCGTACGAAACGGGATTCCAACGCGTTGAGAGTGAAAACCCGTAATTTAACGGGATCCATTGTACAACTTAAACATAAAGTAAAAGTGAACTCATTCATAAATCGTTTCGAACGCACACACACACACATTTATACACACATTCGCTGCTTGTAGTCAGCCACACACTATTTCTTTTCCTATTCCGATTAGCATAAATTAAATATAATATTGGATGTGCTGTTGTTTGTGTGTTATGTATGTTGTGTTGTATGCGAGTGTTTGCCTGTGCGAGTATGTGTGTTGGAGGTTTGATACGAAAAAATAGATGTCAGCTCGATGTTTCGAAATTGTTGTTGGAGAACGCGCGCGCGCGCATTTACAGCGCTTAGTATTTTAACTAGATGACCTTAGGATGCAGTTAATCGTTTACATAACATAAATACATCGTCAAAGTCGAAGGTCGTGCACAACACCAACTTTAACTTACAACAAACAACGAAAAAAATGTATATATATTATAAAGATGGCGAGAGATTCGAGAGCTGCCGCCAGCTTGCTGCTGCCCTGCTGCCACGGCCCGCTTGCCCGCTTGGTTTTCTCATGATGGGTGAAAAATTTTTGTGTGTGCGTGCGTTCGGTTAATAAGTGGGCAACGTTGCAACTCGTCGTCTAAAGCGGCTTAAAATAGCAAGACCTTCTGGTATTAGAAATCGTTGCCAAAACCCAAGTCATCAACGGTTAAATAATCAAAGAATTGGTTTATTAATAACACTCACCTGGACATTACCAAGTTTTTATTACGATCGAGCACATAACCGATGAACTGATGCCGTACGTTTTTGTCGAAAAAAGAATCGATTATTTGGTTGTTGTTAACAAAACACACTAGTAATGATGTTGAACGACGAGATTTTTTTTTGTCTCTCTATCGTAGTAGAGTTGGGTGCGAGTGAGTGTGCTTGCAGAACATCATCGCAACAACTGTGTTGTGGTAGACTGCAGAAGTCTCCCAGCCTTACGGCAGCACCAGCGTCACTCTAAACATATATTCTGTGATGTTGTTTTGAAACGAAACGAACGAAACGACCGCACCCAGAGATTCATCACCAGCACACGGCGGACGATGATTCTCTTCTTGCCGCCGTTACACACTCTAATTGTGCTTTGCTTTGCTTTGCTATGTTTGTGTGCTGTATTCGGTTTTCTCGGCTTGGCGTTCGCCTGCTGTCCCGTGCACTATTTTTTCTCGCCGTCGCCTTCAAAGACCAGCGTCGTCGTCGTCGTCGTTCTATACGACGAAATCAATTAGGCAATGTCCAATTAGTAATTTGTTGTTATTCCGCAGCCGCGTCCTTAATACGCATAGCGCCAAATTTATTTATATTTTATGACAATGTTAAAGTGGATGACTCTTAAAATGTTATTATTGTTCGTTCGTTGGGATGATGACGACGACAAGTAAACTACCTAAATCGTTTCTGCTGCTGCTGCTCGCTCGATGTGTGGCGGCTGTCCGCCCGCCTGCCAGCCAGCCAGCCTTGCCTGCTGCCTGCCTGCATGCGTTGTTCATTTCGTGTGCCGTGCTCATCTTGCGAGAGCGCGCACAGCCGTCAATTTTTCAATTAAACCATTTCCATTAGCAATTTTCTAGCTGGTAGTTGTCGTTTTGCAGCCAAATTTAAGCATTTTGAAATATGAAAAAAAGACGTCGTAGTCGTCGTCGTCGTCGGCACAATTTTCAAACTATGCCAAATGAATATTTTTGGAATCAAAATAATAGAAAGAGTATTTGCGCGGCTTGAACGGTGATGTGATGTTAAGCAATAAAGCTCAGATTTTTTAATAATCGTAAACTAAAAATATTATTTTTTTGATATCGATAGCGCAATGGCAGGAAAACTCAATGCCAAAATACATTTTCACACGTTCCAAAAGAATCTGCAGCTTTTCTCTAAAGAAATATTTTGTAGAATAATTTCTGTTGGGTATTAAGCTTCAATTGTTTACAATCGGAATCTAAAAATATTATTATTTTGATAATGCCAAAATACATTTTCACACGTTCGGAAGTAACCTACAACTAATATCTAAAGAATTATTTAATGCAATTGTTTCTGTTGGGCGTTAAGCTTCAAATGTCTACAATTGTATACTAGAAATGTTATTCTTTTTATATCAATAAGATTGGCAAAAGAGTCAATAACAAAATTCATTTTTACACATTTTGGAGTAATCTTTAATTTTTCTCCAAATTAAAATTGAATACAATAATTTCTGCTCGGCGTTCAGCTTCGAATGTTGATAATCGTAAATTGAAAATATTATTTGTTGATATCGATAGAGCAGTGGGAGGAAAACTCAATGCCAAAGTAGATTTTCACACGTTCCAAAGGAATCTACAATTTTTATCTAAAGAAATCTTTAATACAATAATTTGTATTCCGTCTTAAACTTCAAATATTTACCATCATAATGGCAGAAAAACCAAATCTACAACTTTTCTTCAAATTAATCTTCAATACAATAATTTCTGATCGCCGCTTTTAAGTTTCGACTATTTACAATCGTACACTAAAAGTATTTTTACACTGATAGTTTACGAGAAATGGCAAATATCTCAATGCCAAAATCATTTTTTCATGCATTTCTTCATGGCCTGCAACACTTTTCATTAAATATATTATTTCTATTTGTGTGTTAAGCAATTAATCTCACTTTCTTAATGATCTTAAACTAAAAATATTATTTACTATCGATAATCTGATAGAAACGACAAAAAAAATATACATAATTTAATTTCTACTTGGTTAGGTATTAAGCAACAAGTTCAAGTTTTTATGAATTTTATACTAAAAAAATATTTGATAGTTTTTGGATAAAATGATTAATTTCTGGTTGAATGTTCAATTTCTTAATGATCTTAAACTAAAAATAGTTTTTAACACAAACATATTGTTAAAAAACGATAAGAATCTCAATGCCAAAACCATTTTATAACCATTTCTTCATTACTTACAATATATCTCGTTCTATGTCAAATTCTGACGGGACCAAAATTTTATTTTAACTTAAGAAGTTTATCTGAGAGGATGTGTCAAATCATATGTTCGTCTTCAAGGGACTTTCCGATTAGTTTGACCTAAAGGGCATTGTGCCTTAGAGCGAGTTGACTGTAAATTGTTTGTATGTTGAGCAACAAAGCTCACCCCCTTAATTATCTTTAACTAAGATATCGATAGTATGATAGAATAAACGATAAAAAACACAAATAATTTAATTTCTACTTGGATTTTAAGAAATAAGTTCAAATGTTAAAATATCAATGCCAATGTTGAATACACAACTTTGAAATAGTTTTTTTTTTAATATTCAATAAAGTGACTCACTTCTGCATGTTCAACTAATGATCTTAAACTAGACATAGTTTTCGATTATAAACGAAAAAAAATCTCAATGCCAAAATACTCTTGCATGCAATTCTGTATTTTAAATCTGCATTGTTTCAATAAATAATCAAACTTCCTCTATATCTTGATGTTATGCAATAAAGTACAGATTTTTAAGAAGCTTATAATGAATATTTTTTATTGTCATTGACAGTTTGTAAAAATGGCAGAAATCCTTAATGCAAGTCATCATGCTCTAAATTTCTTTTCTTCATTTGGATGATAAACTATTTAATATAAAAAATTCTTATTGGATCCTGGATTTTTGAATTATCTTAATCTTGGAGTTCTTTTTGCGGTCTTAAATTAAAAATATTTGTTGATATAAAATATTTTACAAGAACAAAGAAATATCTGCATTGTAATTCTTCATAACCTCTAAAATTTCCTCCTTCCTTGAATTTTAAGCGATACAAATTTGAACAATTTTAAATTAAAATATTGTAGTACTCACTTGTAACAACGATAACATTATAAATAATTTATTATCAACATTGTGAATATGTAAGCGCAAAATAACGTTTTGAGCTATATTCTTGTTACTTATCACTAAAACTACAATGTGTGTACCTCTATCTATATTTCACTATATAGATCATCTACATTACCGACTTTACCCGTCAAAATCTAGATGTAGAATAAAATTTTTTGTTAGTTGTTAATTATTTTTGAATTATCTTGTATTTTAAATACAATTAGTATTGATTGCATAAAAAGGATCTTCATCTCTGTCTGAAAATATACATTTCGTTGGAATATTGAAACTAATATAATACTAATATTTATTTTTTTATTTATAAATAATATTTAAACTAACAAATAAATGAATTTCAATATAATTAATTATTGAAAAAAATAGAATGTTGCAAATAAATAAATAAATTTAAAAAAAACTGTAATTTTCAGTCAAAATTTCACCTGCTGGCAAGTTTTAATACGAATTGTAAACAAAGTCTTGGAAGTTTAAAATCAACAATCTTTAATTATACAGAAAAAATAATATTTAAAAATGAAATTTTTGGGAAACATATTGGTTATTTTTTCATTTCATTCCCATTTTCATAAATTTTACGTCAATTTAAAGTTGGTAAAACCTGATTGAATCCAAGGTTCAAATAAACTCTGACTTCAAAAGGAATTGATATACTTCATAAATAAACATTAAAATTGTAATTTACTTGTTGCCAGTGTTTATTTTATACTTAATAAAAGAAACAGGTAATTGATAAATATATCGTATTTAAAGAAATATAATTTGTAGTTACCTTACAAATAAAGTCACACAAAAAGAGTCCAATTGTCGTCTTAAATATTTACTAAACGATCAAATTTCTACAGGCATATTGAGCAACAAGGCCCAGATTTTGTATGGATGTATGTATATTTAAGCTACTGATACCACTGGTAGGCTTTAAATAATTGCAGATATAACAATAAAACCTATTTTGGTATATAATTGTCTTTTTTTAATTTATATTGCTACAAAAATTTAAAAAAATGTAAATTTCTAATTGTCATTATTTTTACCAACAGGTCATAAATTGTAGTTACTTTGCAAATAGTCTCAAGATTATCGCACAAAGAGTCGTCTTAAATATTTACCAAACAATCAGATTTCTTACTGATACCACTTGTAGACTCAAAAAAAATGTAGCTAAAACAATAAAAAAGTATGTTTGTGGAACTCTTGGTATAAAAATGTCTATTATTAATTTATATTGATACAAAAATCAATAAAATTACCAATTTCAAGTTGTCACTATTCTTACAATTGCAATACTTTCGAGCAAACGTGTACTTCAATTGTCGTCTTAAATATTTACGAAACGATCAAATTTCCACATACATATTGAGCAACAAAGCCCAGATTTTGTATGGTTGTATGTATACTTAAGCTACTGATACCGCTAGTAGGAGGCTCTAAAAAATTGTATCTACAACAACAAAAAGCGTCAATGTCATAACAATTGCTACATATTTCTTCACATTATATAGGTACATTTATTATGACAACAAATTTTACTATGCACGTTCTTTAACGATGAACAAATTATATTCAATAAATCAGCACTTGTTGTTTATATCGAGTGAAGTTTCCTATCCAGCAAAACGCTAAACAATAGAGCTTTAAATTTTTAATGCTACGACCTGGAGCAAATGGAAAAACAGTTTATGTGTGCGTATCAATAAATTCTGAAAAAAAAATACATCGACACAAAAAATGCATTTCCAAGATGATAAGTTGTTTTTTTATACCCATGTGGTAATAAAAAAACTAGCATATGCATTTCTTCGCAATCAAAAAAATAAAACTCTTTAAATAATAAATTGCCACTCTTTTTTTGTTATCGAAATTTTTTTATTGCACTTGATAATCGTAATTCAATTTGCTGAATGCCATGGCACAAACCGCATATACATATGCCATTACTGGAACCTTGATAACGGAAATTTTATGGCGCAAATTTTGTTACACATTGTTGGAACGAGAGAAAAAAAATTGAGCAGCGCTGCAGTAGCAACAACAACAACAACAACAACAAAGTTCTACTTTTTTTTGTAGGTATGAAAATCATATATCGTTATCGGGTATGCTGCGTGATAAGATCCCGAACTATAGAACAAAGACAAATTTATCTTTGACTTTGCCGAGTATAGGATCAAAATTGATTTTTAACTAAATAAATAAATTTTTCTAATTTTTTAAAGTAATTTTCACTAAAAATCATTAAACAAAGACAAATTTATCTCTATTAGGTCTTTTCCTCGGTATACGACCAAAAATAACTTTCAAACAAGATGTCATTATTGTAATATTTCGCAATTTTCCTAATGTTTCGACTTATATTCACTCAAAATCATTCATAAAAACCCTATAACTTTTTTAAAGTTGCAATACTATTTTTTATAGGTATGAAAATCACACATCAGGTATGCTGCATGATAAGATGGTATTTGCTTATTGGAAGAGAAAAAATAAAGATACGTTTTTTGGGGAGGTACAGAAATACCTTGTTTCACGTTAAGGATGCACGCCTTCAGAATATATAACATAACTTTATTGGATGTATTAAGAAGACGTAAAAAATACGTTATGGTCTAGTTAAGACAGTGGTTTCTAATCTGTAAAACGCACCGTACCTCCTTAGGGGGCATAAGTCTAATGCAAGGGGGGCCCCGTAAGGAAATTGTCGTCAATTATGTTAATTTTAGAAATACTATGAAAATCTGCAAAAATCAAAGGAAAATTCAATTTTTTGTTTAATTTCTATTGCATTTTTAAATATTTTAAACTTTTGAGTGTAAAAGCACCAAATTATTCCTGCATACGCATCCTAAACTTCACGAGTCGACCCAAAATTAGGTAAACATGGTTTCAGTTCAGACGTGACTAACCTTCGCCCTGCAGAATATTTGTATTCAACGACAATCTTTTGTCTTTCAAATGGAAAATAACGCGAGTTATCATAAATTTCTAAAAAAATTAATGCCAAATCTCAAAACTTTTAGGTGTGTATCCAAGAAATTGTGAAAAATAGTTAAACAATTGCACTAATTTTGTCATTCATTGGGAATTAAGGCGTTGTCTTGGAATGACGTTATAATATGATATCGTCAACGTTAAGAGAGATATTACTATATTTAACGAGACAGTCCTGATGGTGAGTAATAATCGGGATGTGTGGTTTTTGTGTTTTTCTTAAAACCTTCCATCTCGCCCGTCTAATCTTTTAGATTTGTTCATAATTACGCATTTTGTAATTTTTGTGTGTAAATAATGAAATACAACTTTTAAAGGAGAATGTAAATTTCAAAGAATTTATAAAAAAAACATTTTATACGATTTTTATCTTTCAATAGGAAGTGATGCGTTATAGAGAGTTATCGTTAAGAGATGTACGAGTGTATGCACTTCGATTTCGGCCTAAAATTCGTGAAATTCGTCAGCGTCGACAATGTGCCAGTTAATTCTTACTACAAAAAAAACCACACCTTGTTGTATTAATAATTAACAGCGCGGCGATAAGATAAGCAATGTCAATAGTGTTGCCTGCAAAGCAAAGAAGTCGGCCGGCCAGAAAAATCGAGCGAGCGTACTAAATAAATCGCCGCAGCCGCCATATATGTTTAAATAATGCTCAAAATTCGCGTAGATTTAGTTTGGCTGCTTAGTTTTTTGGCAGGCCTTCAATATTCAATTCTGGATACGGTTGCAAAGAATTTGCGCGCGCGCGCGCGCTCGCTCGCTCAACGTCTTCGCTGCTGCCACACATATACACACACACGTCGTAGGAAAAAATAAGAACACCTACGCGTCGTCGTCGTCGTCGTAGTCGTTGAGCAGCTAGGCGATCACCTCGAAACAAAAGCAGCGGCGGCGGTGAATTTTCGTCATCATCATCACCAACCTAACATTAACAACAACAAACGAGATGGATGTAGTTGTTGTTTGTTGATATTCATACCAACACGTCTTAGGAAAAAATGAGGTCACCTATGCGTCTTCGCTATCGTCTCGAAACACAAGCAACGCCGGCGAATTTTCCTCATCATCGCCACCAAAGACATCAACCAACAACGAGAAACGGCTTGGACGTAATTTTGAGGCGTTAATATTAGGAAATTAGGTGCTAATAAATTCAGTATGATAAAAAACAGAAATGGCCCAGGTTGATCCACCTTAAAACGTGGACCTGGAAGTCAGTTTTGTGTTGTAGTTGATGCGATGGTGGCGATTTTTCTTCATCATCACCACCAATCGCACCAACCCATAACGACGTCAGCGCCAAACGCTATTTAACGCTGTTTTGTGGCGATATTTTTAAATGAAGGTTTAATGTCCCCGTCCCATAGGACAACATGGACAGTTCTCAATGTTGGACTCAGGTGCTGATAAATTTGTTAACAATAAAAAAACTGCAATTGCCCACATCTATCCACCTCAAAAATGTGGAGCGGAAGTCAGTTTTGCGCCGCTTTATATCGGCGATTTTTCGTCATCATCACCACCAACCGCACCGCAACCAACCAACGACAACGACATGGATGTTGTTTTGTGTGTGTGTGGCGCTGCTGCTGTTGTTGTTCGCGTTCGAATTGCACATACACGCTTCGCGTTGATAAGATAAAGTTGAAATGGTGTTTGGTAATTTGTGCAAATACAACTAATAATTTTAAGTCTGATTACACCACACCGCGCCGAGTTGAGTGGCGTTTTCAAGTTTTCAACTGACTTCTCGCATCGCTACAAATTTTATACGCGGTGGCGACAACAAGCAGCATATTATCTATTCCATACTGAGAAAAACGTCTTCCTATTATTGTTGTGATTCTACACCACATATATTGTTTATTCATTTCGTATTATATTTACAAGTTTTAAGTTCTATTTTGTATAATTTTGCAAATCGACACAACTATTATTATCGGATGTTTTTGCATCGACTTCGACGTGTCATTAGAATATCCAAATATATTAAAACATAAAAAATTTCGAATTCATTTTATATCATAATGCAATTTTCTGGAAGCTCCAGAAATTAAAAGAAAATCGGGCAAAAGGATCTAAATTACTGTCAATTTGTATCATAGTCCCAATGTTAATTAGTATCATAGTTCTGATGATGACTTTGAAGGTCGAAATGCATCAACATAATGTTTATTAAGTTTTTTTTCCCAAATAGAGTGAATTTACAACTATTAATATTTAATGGTTCACAAAGAGATAGATAGCAACCCTAAAATATTTTAATTTTTAAATTTCCTTATGATTCTTTCCTTCCGTTTGTTAATTTTAAATTAATGAATGCAAAGATATTTCTAAGAAGCGCATTTCAAACAACTTTGGCATTGTAAAACATTTATTCAATATTTGCAGTTGTGTATTTAAAAATTTAAATTCTTATTTGTATAAATTTACAAATGAAGACAATTATTATCTTTGTTTTTCCATCGACTTTCGCTGTATGATTAAAATTTCTATATCATCGGATAATAATAATTTTTAATTTCCTTATCCTATCTACCATCAAAAATAATGCGAAAAGCTTGTAATATTTTCGGATTGCTTAATATGCTTAATTTTACTATAACATATTTCTAAGAAGTGAATTTAGAAGAGTCTTAAAATTTTAAAATAATTATTCGATAGATTAATTGCATTGTATTCTATTTTGTATAAACTTGCAAATCGAGACGATTATTATCGTTGTTTTTCCACCGATTTCGATGATTAGAGTTTTCATATCATCGGATAATAATTATTTTTAATTTCCTTATCGTACCATCGCAAAAATGCGAAAATCCTGCGATAATTTCCGATTGTTTAATATGATAAATTTTAATTTAATGAATGCAAACAATGTTTCTGAAAAGTGTATTTGAAAGAGCCTCACGATTGTGAAATACAAACAATATTTACTCTAAAATATTCATTAGATATTTGGAATTGTACTTAACTTAGAATTTTCAAACGATCGGATAATTATGTTTTATTTTCTAATCGTACCATCGAAAAAATGCGATTGTTTAATATGATAATGAATACAAATATATTTCTAAGAAACATATTTGAAAGAGCTTTAGAATTGTAAACTATTTACTCTAAAGTATTTATTCGATATTTGTGTGTTTAAAATAAACTAGATATACATTCCTTGGTTGGGTACTTTCCCATGGAGATATTGTTGAATAATATGCGACCGTGCTAGATTGCAGACTGCAGAATTAATAAACACAACACCACACCACGAAAGCTAAATTTAAGAAATGGTTGTTATTCATTTGTTTACAAAATCGATTGATTTATACTCATTTTTATCAAATTCGCAGAAAAGACTTGAAATAATTTTTATTGCAAAATGAAAATTATATCGTCATACAACACCGCAGCGATAGTATTTACGCCCAAATTGATAAAGCCCGTAAAATAGTTGGCATACCTACTTCTAACAACTAACGTTTATCGATTAACGCATAAAAGTCTTTAAATGTTTAATTCTTCACTTTCTTCTAAAAATATAACAAACTTTAATAAAGAAGAATATAAATGAATTAAATATCTTTAAGCCTTGATAGTGTTTACTCCAAAATTCATAAAAAAATTACTCCCTCCGTCCGGAAATATGGTATACATTTTAGCGATTTTTGTTGTCCGGAAATATGGTATACATTTGCGAAAAAATAAAATAAATCAAAAAATGTACATAACAAGTATATNTCCACCTTCGCGACGAAGTTTTTCTTTACTTAAATGAGGTATTTTATAATTGTTTATATTTGGAATTAAAATTTCAAAATTCTTCAAAATTTTCCATATTCGTCTTGCAGCGGTATTAACTTTATTTGTCTCAAGAAACACTGATGTTTGAGCATTAAGATTTTAATTAAGAATGATATTGCTTAAGTCAAATATTTCAGGTTATATTGTCATGAGTATTTACTATAACAACGTAATGACCGTTGCCAATTTATTTTTATAATCACGATAATCTACGATTTTTGTTGAAATGTATACCATATTTCCGGACGGAGGGAGTATTATTTTATATGTAACCCTATAAAACTTTAAAAGTTTAATTTTCTCCTTAAAATATAAATAAAATTTGATAAATAAGAAGCAGAAAAATAAAAATGAATTAAACATCTTTAGTGTTTAATGTACAAAAATCTTTTAATCTTTGTATTCTTATGTCCACTAGATATAGGAATAATAAGTATTACAAACAGTCAAATTCATATAAAACTAGTAGACATCTTGTAGCAAAGAGAAGAAAGAAATTAATATCGTCCTATAACAAAAAAAACTTTATTTACTTTATCAAAAAATATTAAAAAATAATACTTTAAAGAGCAAAAACCTATGTAATGTA
>JARJDW010020972.1:0-10472 GCA_030264715.1 Adinopsis sp. GC000173
AAGTAAGTACGAGCGCAGGAATACGTATATAGTAGTATATCGGCAGCAGCCCTAAATAAGAATTTAAACAAAATGCATGCCAATATTTACAATATGTATGCAGATGTAAAAAGCAGGCAACAACCAACGACGTGCATAAATATATCTTTTATGGATAACCGAGCGTTGAGTCATCGGAAAAAACTTTCAATTTTAAAATATCAATATGGTCGGTCGGTCGGTTTGTCGGTCGGTCGGCACATACTTATTTTAAATACGAAATAGGAAAATTTCTTTCGTTTGCTTATATATAGATTATGTTTGTATATGTATATGTGTACATACATGTACACAACAATTCCAAATTATCGTAAAAAGCGTGAAGCAATAAAGCAACAGAAAATGGGAGATAATAAAACACATATATGTATATGTATACATGTATAAAGTAGCCAATTAAATAATATTATTAATGAGTGTAATAATTGGGTGGATATTAGCGGGTAGGATCCGGTGCATGACGAAAGTTCGTCGACTTTTTTTTATAAAATATTATGTAGATGCGCGACTGGCGGAGGAAAAAAATCCGCTCGTTGTGTGTGTGTGTGTGTGTGTGTGTGTAAGAATAGGAGTGTGCGGTGAGCGAGAAAGAGGCGAGCGGCTCGGTCGTCGCTGCTGCTGCTCCTGCCGCCTTCTCTCCAACTCCAATATCTGACGACGATGACCTTCAAAAAGCAAAAACGAAGACCTTGCGCTTTGGTGCCGTCTCACTCGCGCTACGTCATCGTGCATACATCTACGTTACCATGCCAAGAAACGAGAGATACAGATATGTGTGTATGTGTATGCTCTAGTATAGGCAAAATTCTGTCTGTGCGCTCGTATCCACAATACGATTTAGATGTCTAAATAGATATTTCAATATTTATAACAATTATTATGCCTTACGTCTGACCTTTTTTTTTATTCTGCGCTACGTTAGTTATATATTTGATACTCGATTTCGTTGTTTTTTAGCTTAGTTCCGTTTAGCGTAATTATTGATAAGACAAAAGAAGGTCATTGTAGATAAATATTTTTTTTTGTTTTGTAATGATTGAAATTAAATACAATTGTTTCTAACCTCAAATTATACATATACAATATCAGTGGCGTGCGTCGGGGACATTAATAACGAAATTCCAGCGTACTTACATGAAATAACAGCACATTTTATTACACATTATAAATAATGTTCTTTTCATTCAATTAAAATAAAAAATAATATAGAAAAATCAAATTAAATTCCAGCGCATTAATATTGCTATAATCGCTAATATTAATTATTTATAATACAAGTGTAATAAAAAAATTGTAAATATATAAATAAATTCCAGTAATTTATTACGTACCTATATTGAAATAAATTTAAATCAGACTTTGTGTTGCTACCTTAGATCAAAATACATAAATTCATTGTTTAGAGTCTGCAATAAGAAAAATTTATAATATATATAAGATTACTACCATATTTAGTAGCAATATTTATGAAATCTTTAAAAATTTCCTACTATTAGAAATAGAACTGGGCACCATGGAGGTGAACTAGTACCTTACCTTATGGTAAATTTTGCCCTATTTTTGTAATATTTTATAATTGCACTAAATTTCGAAAAATATTGAACACATTGAATTCCTATGCAATTAAAGTAGAAGAAAATAACGATAACGATACGCCTAAGTATTTATTGCAGTTACTTATCAACTATTTTATGTAATATCATATAGATAGATCAATAGTCTGCTAACTTTGTTGACTCAAGGAATTCTTCAAATTATAATAGTTCTTACAGTAACCCCTTAGAACCATTCCGTTTAATGGATACGGAGTAATTTCATTTTTTTACATAAAACGACAAAATATTGTTTTCTTTCTACTCTCATTACACATTTTATATTTATCATATTTCGTAGATGATGTGAATACTTTGTAGCAAGTCCTAGGGACATTTCGCGGAACACTAAAGTTTCATAGAACTCATTGTTACCACTACAGATGTATAGGTAGATCAAAAAGGCATAAGTATTGCATTTATTGCAGTTACTTACCAACTATTTTATGCAATATCATATAGATCAATAGTCTTCTCACTTTGTTGACTCAAGACTCTCATTACACATTTTATATTTATCATCTTTCGTAGAGGATGTAAATACTTTGTAGCAACTCCTTGGAATGTTTCGCGGAACCCTAAGGTTCTACAGAACACCTTTAAAAAATAAGAAAATCTTACCCTTTTTAAAGCTATTAAATTTTCTAAGGTTAAACCAAAAAGCGATTTCCAATAGAAATTCAGAAAATTTAATAACTTATCAATTATTATCAGATTACAAAGGACATGTCTCACAATTTACATCAGGAATGAATTGTAGAACTCAATTTTACTGAAATAGAATTTGAGAATTTAAAAGATTTAAACAAATGATTGTGTATGTTTGAATAAATACACTTATAATACATCGAAATTTTGAGGTTGCGGATGTCTATTTTGCTAAAAAAAATGCTCAGCTTTAATCGTTCAAAATGCTTTGAGAGTTTTCGAATTTAACTCAATGAATGGAACAATATTACAATAAAAATATGATTAAAATTAATGTGGAAATTCTGCATAGAAAAAAAATGTGTACAAAAGGAAGCAAGAACTATAGTAAACTGAAGGCCTTTTATATGCACAAAATTATAATGATTCTCGACTTTCGTTGCTTTACAATTAAGAAATTAGATAGTGCATAACAAACATAAGTTAGACGAAATAATATTATTTATAGTAAATAAATATTGAGACGTTCAATTATTGACAGAAAGAATTAGAATTACAAACATTACGAAGCAAATATTTATACGCAATTTTGCAACCAATATTTTACGCTTTCAAAACATCCGAAAGACTTTACATACCTAGATATTCCCCAAAATAGCGTCACTGTTTACAAAAAAGACAAATCAATCACATTGCGAAATGTTAGTCGGCTAAAATTTGCAATTTCTTGCTCGCACAGCACAGCTTTATGGCATGTTTTAAAGAAAGAGTGAAAAATCATAAACCGCTACCACTTTGGACATCAAAACGAAATGTTCTTAGCGCTGCGCCAAAGTAGTGCAAAAAATACGACGACGAGTACGTACTTCAAAGCGCGTCTGAAATAACCACACAGCCTCATAATGAAATGAGACCACATTAATATGCCATTTGTACCAGTAACACAGTTTTGGCGACAATTAACATAAATATACGAACGGCATCGCGACGATTCCCAAAAAACTTTCCACATAAACGCGCCAAACGGGAGATAAAAACGGTAATTGTTATTCTTCTGCTTTTGAATTTCTGTCATTTAAACTTTTCATATAAGCAATATTTTCAAGATTCGCAAATTTATTTATTTTGATTTACTCCAAAAGTACATTCACGTAATCAAAAATTAAAGTCGCATTTAAATCAATTGAAATTGTTGGTATTTTATTTATAATTTCTTCAATTGTAAGAAACATATTAGAATAAGAAAACCTCAGACGTGGATAAAGAACACAAATTTACTCTTTTTGCCCATTCAACCTTCTGAATTAAATTATTTTACTTTGATTAATTGATGAACTTGTCTGCCATCCTCAGAAGCCTATTAAAAATATTAGTATTAATTCAAGAAAAGATTCAATTGCAAGATATTCAAGATTTAATGCCAAACTCATTAAAATTATAAGAGAAATTGGGGAATAATGGGACAAGTTTTCCAATTTTAAAGCGCGTGTGTGTAACGCTTTTCCAAATAATTAAAACAAATTTTTAAATTTTTATTTCTTAATGTTACGATATGAATCAACATTTAACTTTCGTTAGTCAGTTTGTAGAAAATCCAAACGGTTGCATAATTTTGTTTTGCAATACTATGATTATGACTCATGCAAAACATGTGGCAAATAGCGAAAAAGTTCAATGCTATTGATAAATAAAAGTGCTTGGTACGGTAAAATTAAAAACAAATAATGTTGCAATTGTCATCATCACACTAGTTCCCAAATTAAGTGTTCAGCTTTAAACTAAATATTGTGTATTCAATACAATGGACTTAGAAGACCTAATAATAAAGTGCATACGAAACTAATTTTTCTAATCAAAATGAGAGATGAGAGTGTTCATCAATCAAATCGTGTACCGGGGACCTAAGGCTTGAAGGAAACATAACAAGAGATTTTGGGAGTGGTAATCAAAATAAAAATTAAATGAGAAAGAACTTAAAACTATGGTGAAAGAAATATAAAATGTAAAATGCAACTACAAATAATACCTACAAATTAAGTTAAATTTTTGACATTTTATTAAAAAAATAAATGACATGCAACATGCTAAAATTAATGTCCTACATATTTTTTCTGAAAAATACAAAATATATAGAAATGGAATGGGGCTGCTTGAAAAAAATATTATTATTTGAAGGGTATTCAGAGACGTTAAAGTTGGAAGATGAGTGTTACACAATAATTCTGCATATGCAGTAATATCGCTCCCAAAGACATCTTCCTATACCATCATTTATAGGCGATGCGATAATACCAATCCTTTGTAACAAATAGTGCTAAATGTGTGAATCTTTTACAAAATCATGATCCCAACATATTAATGAATATAGTTTATTTTCCTTTAAATGTCAGAAAAGGGATTTAATTAATCACAAATTGGACAAACCTCTGAATTAACACCATGCTTGCTTAGTTTTAGGAAATACTAAATTTAAAATAATAATTTAGCGATTCCACACAGTATGCATGTTAACTATCACATAACCTATCCCTATCCTTCGCAAGCTATTTCTTCTACGTCATGTTCTTGAGGAGCGCATCCTTAACATTAAAGGAAATATTACCAGACTTGTCATGTTTAGCTGAAAAACAATCCAATGATAGATTAAAAGTGAACATAGATTAAAATTACGTTATCCAGATATTTTACCATAACAAATTAAGTAAATATTATAAAAATCAACGTGAACCACAATTCTCATTTCTCAATATTTTCAAACTATATTTTTCAATTTACCAAAATAGAAAACGAGTCTAATCTGAGGAAACTAAGCTTAATTTTACAAACAATAAAATATTTTTGAAATAATCTTTTTATTTGACCATAAAGAGATTGTTTAAAAATATATTCCGAGAAAAATCGTTGCATTGTAAGAGTATACAAAAGGCTTATTTAATTGAAATTCGCATTATTTGCTAGTGTACATAATCGATATTTTTATGAATATAATAATCGATGGTGCCACATTGACAATTTATTCTATTATCTACAAATAATTCTATTTCACTTTTGAATAAAAATGAAAATGCTATTTTTTATTAATTTATCATTGGGAAACAATGGAACAGTAGCAGCGTGCATTGAGCAAGGCAAACAAGTTGCAAATTTTCTTTAAAATTTGTAAAGAAGATAAGAGAATCTGTTTTGTTTCAGCTTATGTCAATCAACTTTTGGGATTTAAAAATTAGAGGTTCTCCCAGAAATATAGTGAAAATAAGATACTGTTTAATTCAAGCATTTTTTGCTAGTGTACATAATCGATATTTTTATGAATATAATAATAATCGATGGTGCCGCGCTGACAACTTATTCTATTATCTACAAATAATTTTATATTTCACTTTTGAATAAAAATGAAAATGCTATTTTTTATTAATTTATCATTCGGCAACAATGGCACAGTAGCAGCATGCATTGTGCAAGGCAAAAAACCATCACCAGCAAGTAATTGAATTTACTACTCTACCCGCCACTGATTAAACCATACACGTGTCGTACGGTTTTAAAGATATTCAAATTTCTTGCATAGCATTCAAGTTTATTTATATAGAATTATTACACGATATATTCAATTAAAATTTATTAGATACGTTTTGTAACTAACGATATTTGCTCGATTATTATCAAGTTGGATGTATAGTTAGTATATATATATATGCATACATACATTACATTGGTAAGTTTATATGAGTAGTAGAATTTCAATGATTTCCGGAAATAATAAGCCAGTCAATGTGCATGTGTATGTGTGTGTGTATATATTTGTGTCTGTGTGTGTGGTTTCCCATTAATATATAATAAAAAAACCACATCGTAATACTGTACATATAATTCTTGCTTTTACAAATCAAAATTTCGTATTTTAAAATAAAATAAAAGGATGGTGTATGTGCGTACTGTGTTTATGGCACAGCGGACTCTTTTCCCTATTTTTTTTCGGTGAGAATTGTTATTTAGAAAGTTTTTCGGATTTAAAATTTGAATGAAATAAAACCGTTCTAGATGTATTGATATACATATGTAAATGTGTATTATATGAGGATATAAATCATGTTCTAATTCTGTTATATATTTTTTTTGAAAAACGCTGCGTCGATTCGCACACATTTGTCGCTGGTAACAATGATTTTATTTTTTCTAAATGCAGTATAGTAGTATAGCTATATAGTACGTATTATGAATTGCTTTTTTTATTGATTCGATGTCATTTAATTTAAATTTCTCCGATTTCCACTGCGCGCATCGTTTATTTGAGTATGTATTTCTGCTAAACTGTTAAAATACATGCCGATAAAAGATGTCTCAGAAATGCGCTGACATTTTAATTAAAAAAAAGCACATTGTTTATTTGAGCATTAGTCGTGTGTTTTTTGCTTTTTATTGAAAAGTAGTAGCATGAAGGTTATGAAATAAAAATTCCGACAAATAACCCGTGTCTTTATTGTACATAAGCGCGCACATGCTTGCATTTCTGATCAAGTTAAAACTTTTAATTTCACAATTTTTATAAACAATATTCTTCAATCATATTCAATGCAATTATCGCTATTCTTACTTAGTTACACCAAAACGAGGCATTAATTTTGGATGGCTTTGAATATTTGTAAAAATAGTGTAGAAAATTTTCTTAATTAAAATGATCTTATTAAAAGAATGTTTAAAAATGAATTGTTTTCTTTAAAAATTAGCGAGAAATGGAAAGAAATTAAAAGGAAATTAAAGTTTTACCAACAAAAATGTAATTTTTGTCACAAATATTAAAAAAATCTTTTTTTCATTTAATCTTAAATTTTAACTTATTCTATATAATTAAAAATAAGTGAAAACATTCCTTAATTGTAAGAAAAATGTTAAAATTTGTTCCGTAAATTTTATTTGTCTCAGCTTGTTGTTCTTGTATAGCTTTGGGACGCGAAAATTGCAACTTTTGGTTTAAATACAGTTAACATAAAATACTCTTCATATAAAGTTTAAAATTAAGTTTATTAGTTATACCCATATGCGGCATTAATTTTAGATAGCTTTAAATGATTGCAAAAATAGTGTCTTATAAAAAAGAATGTTTTAGAATGATCAAAATTAATAAATTTTAAATAAAAAAGAGAAAGGAACTAAAAGTTGTACCTGCAAAAATGTAATTTTTGTCACAAATATAGAAAAACAATTTTTTTTCATGTTAATTTTAAATTTTAACTTATTCTACATAATTAAAAATAATATGTCTTACTCTATATGGATAAATATATTTAAATTGTAATGAAAATGTAAAATTTTGCCTCTATATTTTCATTGTTTCATGTTGTTATTATATTGTAGAAGTTAGGGACGTAAACATTGTAAGTTTCGGCCCAATTACAGTGAAAACTAAATATTCTTCAAAGGAAATTTATAATATAGTTTATTCAAGCATTACAAAATATAAATTCCTACTTTAGATTAAAACGCACTTAAATTGACATTGTAATGTGTAAAAATTGTTATAAAAAATTGAAAATTTTCTTTAAATATTCTAAAAAGGTAAGAATTTGTGTTGCTTCCGCTTGTATTAATCAAGTTTTGCTATTTAAAAACTATATGTTCTGTCAGAAATAAATTCAAAACAAAATACTGTTTTACTTAAGAATTTATTCAACTGTGATTAAAAATAAGACCCGACTTTATATGAAAACACACTTAAATAGAAGTAATAATTACAAATTTCAAAAAAGTTGGAAATTTTGTTTAAAAACTGCAACATTTTCGGTCCAAATGCAGTGACAATAAAATATTTTTCATAGAAAATTTAATATTGAGTTTATTCAAGCATTACTAGATATAAATTCCTAGTTTAGATTAAAAGACACTTAAATTGAAATTGTAATGTTGAAAAATTATTACAGTTTTTACAAAAGTTGTATTTTTTTTCAAAAATTGTAAAAATGATAACGTGTTTTATTTCAGGTTGTGTTAATCAACTTTTGGGATCTAAAAATTATAAAGTCTGTCAATCAAAATAAAATACGTTTAAATTCAAGAATTTATTCCATTGTGGCTAAAAATATTGTGATACTTTATATTAAAACATCGTTAATAATTGGAATAATAATTACAATTCTAAAAAAAATAACAAAGAGAGCGAAATTTCTTCGTTTAGAATTAAAATTTGTAAGTAATATTTCACATACTCACGAAAAAAAATTAAATGTCACCTTATTTGCGCCGCCTTCATTTATACCCACCACTACCAAGAGATTACAAACAAAATTATATTATAGAAGTAATGTGAACGCTTATATCAAGCGATCTAGAAATTCATATATAATAGTTATTTATTCTATATTTAGCAAATAATACCGTGTGATACAATCGTATAAAATATGAAGTTTATTAGTATGCAAATAACAACGAAATGTTATTAGAAATTTAACAATATTGTTTTAATTTCATACTGTTACTGCAATAATATTTTCTTATTATACTGGAAATATATAAATTATTTCATTTGAAATATTTCACTGACTAGCGCGTTCACATCGTAACAATAACAACTATTATTAATAATTTTATTTATTGCGCAATAGTACGAAATAAAATAATTATAAATAAATTTATAAATACGTACGCGCATTATATTCGCTTGTTTATAGATTTTGGACACATTTATGACGTCTCACCTGTACCATAAAATCTCTCAATACGCTCGCTCACCAGCCTTTTTTCCAAACGCAATTTATGCCCAATTTCATTTATTTTCTACCTGACGTGCAACAATCGGCTTTTGAGTTACCATACATGCGCCAATGCTACGATTTATTTAACCAAATACATATCCGCACCACATCGTAACCAAATTACAATAATTGAATTAGAGAAAAATAAAGAGTTATGCTTATTCCATCGCAGCAATTACAATGAACTTAAAGAAATTATTACTGTAAATTCTATGTCAAAATTTGTAAGTAAGTAAGTAACCTAAATTCTCGTTATAATGATTTATGCATTAATAATTACATTTAAACTCAGCGGTTTAATTATAACATTTTTTCTGTTATAGAAAAATACTGATTTGTTAGTTATTTGAGAAATAAGAGAGAGTTGTCAAACTTGTACTGGTCTCATAAATTGTATTTCTACTAATTATTGTTATAATTGACATTTGATTTAATATTTTTACTTATGTTATTTAATTTCATTTAATATTTTATGTATCACGGCGATTTGAGTAGGATTTAACTTAAGTATTAATCAAAATTTAGTTGAAAAATAATTTTTAGATGAAATAAAAGCTTAAAAGACATAAATCCTTTCTTAAATCATATCATCTGCAAGATAAAATGATGTGTTTATGCAGCAATAATATTCGAAATTGAATTTATCATTTTAAAAATTCTCCTATTTAAAGAATCGATATGTTTCAAAATACCACTTCCGTTCTAAAATAAATGTCCAACGAGAAATTAAATTAAATGTCCCAGCAGGTATTTATAGTACGAAAAGTGATTTAACCACACAAAATTTGTTGAAATTGTAGTTAAGAAGTAAAATAACATAAAGCAGATATATTTTTTAAATTTAATAAAAATATTTTCACAAACTAGAAAACCAGTACGTAATTAATTAATAAGATTCTTTTCATTGTTGTTTAGAATGGTTTAGTTACAAAAATATATTTTCTACATATAGAATATTTATTTTGGATCAGAGAATTAATATGCATTATAATAATATAAAAATATTTTATTTTAAATAATATTTTACATCAAAATTTGTTGGAATTCGTTGTAGTTAAGAATTAAAATATCGTAGAGCAGATATATTTTTTAAATTAAAACAAAATATTGTATTTTCACAAACTAGAAAACCAGTAGGTAATTAATCAATAAGATTCTCTTTATTGTTGTTTAGAATAATTTAGTTATGAACATGTTTTTTGAAATAATATTTTGTAACCTGCTTTTTAGAAAATATACAATAAAAAATATTCGCTTAGTGAAGTGGTACGATTTCGGAAACTTTCCACTATTTACTTCACCTACCGGTTGATATAACATATTACGCTCGCACTTACTTAGAATAAGTTGCATTGATAGTTGTTGCTAGAAAACTGTAAAATGAATTGAAATTATAATGTTTAATAACGTTACCATAAATTTATCTATAAATAACCATTGTGAT
>JARJDW010020975.1:0-10853 GCA_030264715.1 Adinopsis sp. GC000173
GTGTGTGTGTGTGTATCTGGCGAGACCGGTAGTTGATGAACCAGCGGTCGCTCGTTACAGTCGTTTATCCACTTTGTACCGAAACCAACCTGCCAGGAACAAAGGGGCATCGCACACACACACAAACAGAGAGATAAAAATAACATCCTTTTTTTTCTGCTCTCGGTCGGTTATAAACCCATTCCATTCAATTTCCAACCGCTGCAATTAAAACACGAAAGGACGACGGCGACGACGCGATCAAACGAAACGTTTCAATTTGTCAACGCACAAATCGATTCAAAAAAAATGTATATATAATTTTTTTTCGTGAATTTACGCAAGGAGTTCTAGTGGCATAATTTCAGAAACACACAATAAATTCAACAAAAAGTTTAAATAGAAAGAAAATGGGCCAGGTGGGTGGAGTTCGCTTAACTTTTGCAAAAACTATTACAAATTAAAAAAAATTAATATTTTAGAATTTAGTGATATGTATTAATTCTTGATAAAAAAATTATGGATACAGTTTTTTAGAATATTAGAGAACTTGCAGATAGATTTTGAACCGTTTTACGCATAAATTAAGGAACATACAAAATTTCACAAAAATTCTAAGAAAACTGTATTAAATAAGAAAAAATTGACCAGATGTGTGGATTTCACTTTTGGCATTGAAAATTTTGATCCAAATTTAGTCAGATAGCAAAAGTTAATCAAATCTTGCACCCACAATTTTTCCTAAATTTACTCGTCGTGTTCTGGCATAAATTTAGCAACAATCACAATGTCACTCAAAGGTATAATAAAGAGAAAGACGTGTTAAATAAACGGCATTAGAAAAATAATAGACCAGGTGTATGGAGTTCGCAATTTGATTAATCTAAATTTCATGCAGTGTTTTTAGAGGATTAGATAAGGAAAAATGAAATTTTGCTCCCACAATTTTTCCTAAATTTACACAACGTGTTCTGGCATAAATTTAGAAACATTCACAATGTCACTCAAAGGTATAATAAAGAGAAAGACGTGTTGAATAAACAGCATTAGAAAAATAATAGACCAGGTGTATGGAATTCGCATTTGAGTAATCTAAATTTCATGCAGTGTTTTTAGAGTATTAGATAGGAAAAATCAAATTTTGCACCCGCCATTTTTCCTAAATTTACTCATCGTGTTCTGGCATAAATTTAGAAACATTCACAATTTCACTAAAAAGGTGTGAAGAGAAAGACGTCTTCTATAAACAAAATTGAACAAGCATGTGGAGCATTTTTAACTTTTTGCAAAAACTACTAAAAATACAATTTTTTATTAAATATTTTAGAATTTATTAAGATGTACCTATTATTAAATATTGGCATCAAAAATTTGCATCCAAATTTCATCAAATAGTCGAAGACAATAAAATTTTAGACCTTCAATTTTTAGTAAATTTACGTGTTCTGGCATAAATTAAGAAACATTCCACGAAAAAGGTCTAAAAAGAAAGACGTGTGCTAAATAAGCAAAATTTCTGAAAACAAATTCCTAGATGAATTGGAGGTATTTTTCTGCAATTTTGACATTTTCGCAGAAAGTTTTTGTATGAATGGGCGATGGTGGTTTAAAAGGCGACGAGCGCTTACACACTCGATTATTTTCACAGCGGCAATTCTTTGCGGAAACGCTACAAAAATACACCGCCTATAGCAAACAAACTTTCAGCAAGTTGACCGAAAAAGGTGTTTTAGTAGTAGAGAAATTGTAGTTTTGTGTTAGAGCAAAATAGATAGATTTTTCTACGTAAAGATTAGGAATTAGTTATTCGGAGTATTTTTTTTCCTTTATATAGGTATCTAGATTTCCATAGAAACATGAAGGTATACATAAGAACACTTCCCCTCGTTTTTTACCAACTTCCCCTCATTACTCTCCCCAATTTCCATATAATTCTCTGTCATAATTTCCCCTCTTTTCTCTCTCCACTAATAAATGAGAAATGAGTGGAAATTGGGAAAGAAATGAGGGGAATTTAGAATGAGGAAAATTTGGGAGTGAAATAGAGAGAAATTTAAAGACGAATAAAGAGAAGAAATCAAGAAAAGAATTGGGAGAAGAATAAGTGAAATATTTACTATGTATACCTTTGAAAGAAACGCATTGTATAAGCGAATACCGCATTATTTATTACATAAAATATTATGTTTTAAGCAAATTTTACTCTTTATTTAAAAAAATACCCAATTTTAAGACCGACACATATACAGGGTGTGACAAAAAGCGAACTGTTATTTACAAGCAATATGGAAAGAACGTGTATATACCTAAAGCAACATATGTATCTCTCCACCGATTTATATTTAATCTGTGTCGCGTCTGGTCGCCGCGAATCTTCCGTCTAAAAATACGCGCGCGGAGCAGCTAGAAGAAGACGCGCGCGCGCGCTTTGCCGAATGATGGCGTCGATTGTATATATATATATATATATACGCGTGTGTTTATACCATCATCATCATCATCATCATCACGCAACGCGAACGAGAAATAAAACGTCGTCGTTATCGTTGTCGTCGTCGTCGAGGCCTTGACATTTTGCGCGACGGATTAAATTCAGAACGCTTAATAGATGTGTTTTAATGCCTTCATGATTAATGTATTTATGCGTGGTGTGTAGTTTTTTTCCTATGAATATATCATTAGAAATTCACACAACACAGCGTCGTGCGTACTTTCTTTGTATAGGAAAAAATGCGTATTTTTAGCGCTCGATTATGTAATTGTCCACAATTTATTAGAATTAAAAAGCGATTGGTATTACTATTTAGGTGTAGCAATTACCACAAAAAATAATGCATAAATTCACAAATAAATAAGGAAATACACACAACTTTCATTGTAAAAATATCATCTTTGGATATTTTTAGTACAATATGAACGATTTTCTTATGTAATTGTTAAAAAAAACTATGTTTATTGCCATTAAATATGAAAAAATGCACAAAACAAGAAGCATACTACAGCTTTCATTATAAAAAATTAAGTATGCAAATTAAATGCAAACATTGATGAAACAAAATTTGTAAGAAAAATCATCTTAAAGTATTTTTTAGCATTTGAGAACAATTTCCTTACGTAATTGTTCACAAATTACTTGAAAAAAACGGCAATTATGTCAAATGTCATTAAAAATGTAGAAATTTGCGGAAAATTGGCAGCATAGAACTTACTTTATAAGAAAAATCAAATCTTTGCCAGCCAAAAACGATTTTTTAAGTAATTAATTGTCCATAGTTTAGGAATAGCAATTACAACAAAAATGCATAAATTCACAAACAGATATGGAAACACCCAACACTTTCTTTACAAAAAAAATCATCTTAATTCACTAAAAATAACGATGTTTGTATCAATTGCCATTAAAAAATGAAAGAAAAATAATGCACAGACGAGAAGCACCAAGCTCTCATTATTGCAAAACATCGAGCATTTTTAATACTCGAATAAAATTGTTCATAGAAACGATATTTAGATTCATATAATAAAGCACACAATTTTCATTGCAAAAAAATGAAAAATTTTTACTATACTCTACAACGATTATTAAGTAATTCTCCACAATTTATTAGTAAAAAACGATAGATATTATTTTTTTTATATCAGTTACCCCCAAAAATTCACAAATTCATAAAACAAATAACTTTCATTGCAAAAGAAATTATGAGCAAATTTTAATTATTTAAAAAAATGAATTCCCAGAAGAATCGAGTATGTTTAATATCCATTATAAATAATTCTAAAATTCAATCAAAAATAGATGCATATATGCATATTTTGTTCGAATTTCCAGCGTGCGGCCGAGTTGTGATTGATTCGAACTTGTTGATTGGCTCTGGCTGATTGAAATTTATTACGATCAAGTGACGATTTTTCATTAAAAATATGAAACAAATTGAACGCTGCTACCACAATACATTTTATATTTATTTTTTGCCAATAGTAAATGATTTGAATGAATGAATTTATTGTTGTCGAATCATTGATTCGGTTTCGAGCAAAGCGCCAAATTATTGTCACCTCTAAAATCGAACGCGAACGAAAGTTTATGTTATGTGTTATTTTTTGGCGGCGGCGTGGGCAGTCGTCGTGTGGCTATTTTAAAGATTTTCAGCTGATTGATGATACTGGATGGTCGGCGCACAAATCGTCGCGTTTTCATTTATCTTTACGTATGTTTAGCACGGATATATTGATGAAAATATCAAGGTGCATCAGTATACCTAATAGGGGAAGGTTGCCCAAGTCGTACCCCCTAATTTAAATTGCCTGTAATTTGAAGAATTGAATAGCAAACACAAGTTTGTTGGTCCTATATAAAACTATAGTATATGCTGCTTCTATTTACTGTTAAGAAATAAAAAAAATTTATATGAATTTCTTTGTAATTTCGATATTTCAAAAATTCTAAATCGGTACGAGTTAGGAACCTATGCTTTCAATTGGAGAAACAAAGAAGTGAAGCATATTTTTCATTATATTCTGTTTACATAACACCTATGTGGATTCAATCTGTACAATTACGGCATAAAATTTTGGTAATTAACGTCTAACAAAATTGTTATTCTTATAATGTAACTTATTAAATTTTAGATATTAAAGTACTGAAGATGAAGATGTAAATACAATACAATATGCAAGCAATTTTAAACGAAATTTATCCATTTTGATAATTAGATTTGGAAAAAAATGTACTTACTAGCACAATATGAAGGAGGTACGACTTAGGATCCGAGTGAATATTATTAATATATCATTGTCACACAATATCCAATCAATATTTTACTTTGCTATACAACGCAAATAATGCTTAAATAAATGTATAATATACATTTAAAACGCAATATGCAATTATCTAGTTTCAATTAGCTGTGGAAGCTTACAAATACTAGATAAATATTATATGACATCGTTAAAANGTATATGTCTTTATTTCTTTAACAGGCAATGTTGACTTTCTAACCTTATCTGATTTTTTATATAATAATTATTTCTATCAATTACTTTATTTGGGCTACCTTGTATGAAAAAATAATTTCCAAAGTTTCCAAAGTCAAGTTGTGGTTAAAATATGTACTTATGGTTTGATATGGGGTGATTCTTGGAAGTTAAAGAGTATAGATGTTGAAAATCGCGTACATTTTATTTCATTTTTATCCTGTTGCTATTATTGTCGCACAGTGTGTAAAGTAATTGTTGTTGTTGTTGTTCTCGTTCGGTGCAACATGATTGACTATATTTCAAGATACTATATTTTATAGCGAGGAAATATCGAAAGATTAAGCAGTTTTCTGCTTACTATATGACAATATTGTAAATGTTGCAATTTTCAAGTAAATGGGTAGGCATATTGAGCAATTTTCGTGTGACAAATATGATATATAAAAAAATTCTATGAAATTTTGTAAATTTTAAACTTTTCTTGGAGCAGTTGAGCCAACCGCTGCTTTAAGTTTGGATATTGTAAATAATATAATTTGTTTGCACAGTTAGGCACAGCCAATTTTTTTATTTTCTCTAGCACCGTTTTCTAGAAAGGCTTTTAAACCCAACAAATAGCTTTTTCCAGTAGCTATTAAACAGCATTTCTTAAACTGAAAATACTCGTACATTATTGTACACAAATGTTTCAATGAATGCATTTATTTAAAATATAAAAAATTGCACAGCAATTGACATTTATTTTGGGCTACTATACCTGAGTTACTAAACTCACTGCGCATTGAATACAAACCGCTCAGCACAAGAACAAAAAAATGTTTAAAATTTACAAACCATACATCTATAAACAATTTGATTGTTTGTAAAAAATCAGTGCATTACAACTAAAAAATATATATACATAAAAATGACTTACTCTTGAAAGAGCTTTTATCAACTTGTAGAAAACCATGCCTTAGTAAAATGTTGCTTATGTATAGATGTGTAAGCGAATTATATTGTTCCGAAAATCTATATATTTGAATTGATATCACTAACCATCTTTAAAGAAATAGTAAAGAATAGTTATCGGTTTTGAATTGCATGAGAAATACTTATTATGATTTGCAAAAATAGAACTTATGATAATTATTTTTGTTTGAGAAATTGTAAAATTCACAGAAAAGAAGAAACATTTGCATTGTTTTTCAAATGCGCATTTTCTTTCTTGGAATGATCATTTTATAGGATATCTGTATCGGGAAATTTTAGAATACCGGTTTCCAAGAAANAAAATTCACAGAAAAGAAGAAACATTTGCATTGTTTTTCAAATGCGCATTTTCTTTCTTGGAATGATCATTTTATAGGATATCTGTATCGGGAAATTTTAGAATACCGGTTTCCAAGAAAGATACTGCGCTTTTTTCATTACATAAATATGTATTTATTCAATTTTATTATCAAATAAGTTCAATTTACATTTTTTTAATTGGAAACATTAAATATACCCAATTGTTTGGTAAACCACAAAATCTAGCGAATCATTGTTCTAATGTGCAAACACTGTTGACAAGAAAACTCGTTAACCCTTGTCTGCCAGGACTGAATTATGCATGTGAAATTATTTTTAGAATTTAAAATACGATATTTCTTAAATGCGCGAGTTATAATTTAAAAATCGTTGACATTATTGTAATCGACGAACTTAAATTAGTCATATCACCCTCTTTCACCAAAAAGAATGTTATAAAATACGCCTGTGTTAACTATACATACTATCTTAAAAAATGGTTTACGCTATATTTTATTGAGCGTACTCAAATTTGATATACCCAGTATGTCCTATCAAAAGCATCTCAAAAAGTAAGTCTAAATTTTGGTTTCCAGAAACTAATCCATGGCAAAAATAATAAATTTGCATACTCTTAAACAATCTAATCTGTCTATACAAATAAGCGCGGGTTTAAAAAAATTGCAGTTTTTCAGATACATAATAAGTATTCATTTCGAGCACAATGATATGACTAAATTTTAATATCGAATATTTTTATAGCTTCTTTTGATCAAAGATCGATAGTAAATCGAAAACAGTGGCATGATAGGATTAATCTTTTTTAGCAAGGTTGTATCAATACTATCTCGTGCAAAGCTAGATGTGGCCAGGTGGGAAGTAAAATAAACCATTATTTTATTAAATAATCGTTTGAAATATAATCCAATTTTTGTAACGTATCCCACCCACCTAGCTACAATATTTATTTTTATATGAAAAATGAGTGAACACATTCGATTAAATTATTTATTATCTAAATATTAATTAGTACTGCGCATCGTGTATCTAAAACATATTGTTTTTTCCCTGTGTGTGCGAAGCTCAAAGCCGCCGAATCGGACGAGCGAAAAAAGCGCACAAGCCATATTCTATTCCCCGATTTGTAGAAAATTGATTAATCCTTCTCTGTTTTTTTCGCCGAAATACGGTATTAGATAAAATATATATAATTTACGGGGCGGCAAATCTCTCTCGCTCGCGTTGTGTGTGTGTGTGCGAAATTAATGAAAATTTGCTTATCAAGGTGTGTCGTATCAAGAGTATGAAAGCTACATTCCGAACGCACGGCAAATATTTACGGAGCATCAGTCGGCTGCCGGCCGCGTAGCGATGAACATGCCGCTAAATATCGTACCGTTACTACTCGCGTTAGATAAGACGTAGTGTTAAGCTTACCAAAATTAAATTGCGGGCCAATAATTATTAGTGCAATGCTTTGGTGCTATAATGTCATTTTATTTTTGTAACTTAGCTCGAGTAGTCATCGCTCAAAGTAAGTGCAAGTAAAAACTTTTTTTCATGTCTATAATAAGTACAAACTTTTACAATTTCGCTTTTTTTTTGGTGGCGAAGAATGATGAATTTCTTATATTATTGCCATTATCATGCTGAGAGCTTTGAATATATTATTCAAATTTCCAGCTTTCCTACCGACCGCCAATGAATTGTTCGTCGATTAAAACTTATCTTATCATATGAGCGTAATTGAATGCTGATTGATTGCACTCGAGCGCTTTTCACATTGTATTCGGGTGTGTTTTTTAATTAAATTTCATTGGCGTGCACATAAGATGTGCGCGAATACTGGAATTCTTTGAAAGATTTAATATTACGCACTCAAACACGTACACACACACATATACACATACAATTTGCAACGTTCTTTTTTTCTTAATTGCACGAACTGGCTGTTTATATATATATATGTATATGAAAAAGTTACACAAAGTATTTCATATTGCAATTTGTGTATGAAAATTATGCTGCTATTTCCACAAAGCGTTTTATCTCCCCATCCTCTTGCAAATATATATTAATGCGCACATCACATACCCATTTTAAATAATAAATATGTATTTAATTAATTCGGTGTATTTATTAGTTACAAATAATATATTATTCAAATAAAGTGAACATAATTTCGTATTTATACGGTTTAATATTTTGCTGAAATTTGAATTTCGATTATTACATTTAGTAAACTATGGATGAAAATCGCAAAAAAATTAACGAATTGCGTAGATGACTTGTGTTATTAATATTTATATACGATACATATTTTACTCATATTTATTGTAGAAAAACATTAAATAAGTAATTGAATAATTCACAATTTTTATTTTATGACGACAACTCTTATATTTTTTTATTTAGTCTTCTTTAATAGTTTAAAGAATATGTAAATATTAAAGAACTGCTTTGTTTATTTATTTGATTTTTTATAACTATTTATGCATACTACATAGGCATAGTTACGACTTAGCCGACTTTCCCTTAAATCGTATCTTAGTGATTGTGAAGAAGCTACAAGGCCTAAACTACCAAAGACAGTGAAAATACACCCAATAGAGTCCCATTTAGCATATATTTAACTTGTGTCGCTGTAACAATGCGTGTGCAGATTTTATGTTTATTTTCTATGGTTGTCATATATTTTTTATCTGTATTTGTAAGCTTCCATAGCTAATTAAAACGAAATAATTGGATATTGCATTTTTTATATATATTATACATTTATCTAAATACTATTTGTATTGTATTTCTATTTATTATATTTTTCCTATTGTATACGAAAGAATAAAGAATATGCCCAACATCATGAATATTTCCAAACGCTTTCAAATTAAGTTCAATGCATATAAATGTAATTAGCGTTCGAAATTAAAAATTCTGTATAATTGCACTATGCTCAACCTAAAAACTTAATCTTTGCATCAAATATGGGTGATTCTAATTTGAGTACGGAGGTAGACAAGTGTAATGTAAAAAAATATAATCGAATTTTATTTTTGCAACCTCACATTATAATTAGACAAAACGCTGAAAATATGGCTAACAATGCGGAAAATCGCATATTAATTTAATAAAAGACTTAAATTTAAAATTTATATTTTGAAAGAATCTCTAAATAACTAATTACCTAATAATTCAGAGGAAAAAAGCTTGAAACATCCGCTATATGATGAAATAATATTTAATCTAAATTTTCAACCTGGTAAATATAAATTATTTATAAGAAATTTGTAGCATCAAATGACTTATTGATAAAATAATTGCAAATTTGAAATACTACCTTTTAATCCTTATTTTTTAATTGCGCATGTATTTCCTCGAAGCGATTAAAAATGGTTTTGCAGCACATTGAAAATGTAATCCTTTTTACAAAAATGTTGATAAAAATTGCTGCAAAAGTAGCGTTTAGCTCCTAGCATATTTTTCTCAGTAAAAAATTATTTTTCATATAAATTATTTTGCTTTTGATTAAAAACGTTTAATTCATTGAAAATTTAATTGCGATTTTTCTATGAAATGAAGCAAGTAAAAATGGTTTTGATGAAATTCGCTGAAAAATTAATCATTGTTACATATCATTATATTATTTCTAGCATAGTTTTCTCAGTAAAATGTTATTTTTTGTACCTATTAGGTTGCTTTTGATTAAAAATTTTTGATTAATTGAAAATTTTATTGCGATTTTTCTATGATATTCACATTATGAAGCAAATAAAAATGGTTTTGCAACACTTTTTTTAGAAAAATGTTGACGAAATTCGCAAAAAAATTAGTCAATGTTCTATATCACTTATTTTTAGTACATTTTTCTATTGTTTTTTATATAAATTATGTTGGTTTTGATTAAAAATGTTTAATTAATTGAAAATTTAATTGCGATTCTTGTGTGAAATTGACATACGTTCTTTCATTTTTATTGGCTATGAAAACTAATGATTGGAAATATCGTTCATGGAAAAAGCGTTTCTGCAACAGTTAAATGTGATAGCACTAGCCCCCCTAATTGACGTTATTTATTTGCACATCAAAACATGATTTCGAATTGGTACAATTAATAAAAAACTTTTGTATTTTTGTAGCACTCAATTGCCAGCGATATATTACGATTTTCATGCCACTAATGATGCAGAACTTTTTATTTGATTAATGTTTATGTGTGTGCGCACTACATAAAATATTTAACCATTGAAAGTTTAAAGCATACGGCGAGTTTTAATGATGATTTTGCAGAAAAAATGCGCTTAGCTGAAAAAAGGTATTAGTGGTAAAAAGGTATGTATAGGTATACGATATTAGTGCGTTATCGCAATCTGAATCTTGTACAAAGTTTACCAGAAGGTTAGTTAGGCTCTGGCTAGATAATAATATTCGGCGTAAGCTTATAATAGGAAGCACCTGAGGTTAGTTTAATTTATTGACCATTTCTCATTGTTGGATTGGGTATGTAATGTAATTTAACAAGCTAAATCACATTGACAATTTCCGTGCATGGAGCGCGAAATTTCTTGTTCCAAAACTTTGATCTAATAGTTGCACATTATGATTGAATGCTTGTTTATTACTATTAGATA
>JARJDW010020980.1:0-14975 GCA_030264715.1 Adinopsis sp. GC000173
AACCGTCCGGCGCCAAACCGTCCGTCGCCAAACCGGCTATCGCCAAACCGTCCATCGCCAAACCGTCCGTCGCCAAACCGGCATCGCCAAACCGGCGTCGCCAAATAGGGATGTACCCAATTATGATATATAAATTAGAAGAAGAAAAAAACTATTTCATTATTAATTATGCGCTAGACATTTAAATGTCAAACGTATGGCGCGATTAAATAATAAATTGTGGTATTTTGTGCGCTTGTTTGTGCCTTCAGCGCACAAATGAAATTTGACACACACAATGTAAAAAAAAAGTGAAAATAGTACGACGGTGTATTGTTTGAAAATTACAATTTCCTTGATACACATTTAGCTTTTTTTGTCGATGTTATTTCCACGTCATTAATTTTCAATATTTATTAGATGGAATTAATTAGAATCATTTAGCAATTAATCCACCTGGCTGCGAATATTATTATAAATATTGCAAAACGTTTGAATAAAGAAAGTTTTGTTGTTTGCTGTAGTAGGTGCAGGAACTCACTCAAAGTTAGTTAGTGAACTAATTGACGCTAAATTAAATTCACATTTTTCAAGTATATACAATTTAATTTAATAAGAAGATAATGATTTAATGTAAGGTTAGCGTAGCGTATTGATTTTTATAGCAAGTTAGATTATCTACGCGATGCGATCATTAAAATTTGTAATTTTCAACGCCGATTGTCGTCGCTTTCGTCTTTGTTTTAACATCAAATTGCTGCATTATTAACATTGTCCTTTGTTCCTATCTTCTATCGATGTTTCCGATTGTCTCTTTAGCGCCTAACTTGGTTGAAAGCGCGCGCTCTTATCCGAAGCGCAACCAACAACAGCATCAACGTTTTAATTTATCTCTTTTTTGTCTTGCTCCTCGTGCAAATCCTTGCCGTGTTTCGGATAAGATGAGCAAAAGTCGCGCGCACCAAGGCCGCCGCAACTTGATTTAGCACACACACACACACATACATAGAGAATTTCAAATTGGTGCTGTTTTGCAGGTGGCAGTCGCGGCGAGAATGTGGGGCCGAGCAGCGCGCTTGCTCGTGCTGCTGACTACGCTCGTCTCCACCGTCGATGGGGACAAACTCCAGGTGGGCCAATCGATGGATATCATGAGCCGGTACGGTTATCTCGGCATCACGATGAAGGTGGTCGCGCGCAACGAAACGGATGCGAGCTGGATCTTTCGCGAGCCAACCTACGATGTCTTCGCGAACCTAGATCCGCTCACCGTGCACGAACGGCGCAGCGCGAAGAAGAGCGTCTTCGACGGTGAATTTCACATGGAGTTCTGCGACAATCTCATCCAGTTGATGCAGGCGTACTTTCGCGACTTTGCGTTTGAGGGATTGGATAAACCGTGGCAGGCATTCACCACCGGGTGGAGTTCGGATACGCTGGCTCGTCACATGGGCATTAATTCATCGTTTGTGAATCGCGACTACTGCTATGTCTTGGTGCGGCTTTCGCGCTTTTGGGAAACGGTAAAACTGGCACGGATACCGAACAACGTCAATTTGTTGGATAATATGGCTCAGGAGATTGATCGCATCTTGGTTGGGGACATCGCTAGCGTGTTAATGTTTACGAAGCGCGTTGGGACGCATTACATCAACTCGTTCGTCACTGGAAACTCTTTATATCAGGTACGCATTATTAATGTTTATGTAATTCGAAGGCTATGTTTTCTATATCTATCTAACTAACTAAAACGAGTCCAAAGTTAAATAATTTTCTAACAGTTTACAGCCTTGACTTTATTTTCTCAATCAATTCAAACCGATTTATATACACCGGGTGTCGGCAAAACAATTACACAACGAATGTAGTAGCTCGCTCATCATGAGCATGCCGAGTATTGAATAATAACACATTCATTAAACTTTTCTAAACTTTTCTCATTTTTCTTTTTGATGAACGCTTAATGAAATTGTTTTTTTAAAAAAGCATGAACTTTTCATGCAATGGAAATATTTCGCTGAATTGAGCAACTTTGCGAAAATTTCATCAAGTTTTGAATTAAATTGCGCGCTGCTTGTTGTTGCAATTGTCGGAAAAGATCGTCGCACAACTTTTTTCATTTCTGATGAATTGTTTTGATGTTTCATCGATGAATCGACTAATTGCTGGCTGTGCCTGCAGGTGTATACACCGCTTATGGTAAAAATACATTTATTTTTCTCTTTTTTCCAGGTGTTTGTTTATAGAAAACCAGTCTATCTACGAATAAGGGAACGTCTGAAAACTCGTGGCATATCGAATCTAAGTCCGGTAGAATTATCGAATTTTTTTAGTCCGTGGTATGCGGAACATATGGGACAGATACAGGTGGCGAGTGGTAATCGAACTGTACAAAATTGGGTAGCAAATAAATTACGTGTCCACTATTACATATTCACCTATCCGAGCTTGCTGAAGATCCACGGCGAGACAAAGCTGCTCAGCGAATTGAATAATCTGTTGCAGAACGAAGCCGTACTCGAGCTGGAGTTGCGAAGACTGACGCCTGTTTTCAAAGATCCGGTGAAGCGCGAGTGGTTCAATGAGATATTGAGCAATTATTTAAATCTATTAGAAGTGAATAGTTGACACTTATAGACTTTATTAAATTAGTTAATTTTTAAAACATTCGTGTGATAATCACTTGTGATAAAAAAATAATGAAATGAGAGAGATGGCCTACCAGTGATTTTTAAATTTAATATAAAATAAAACCGTTTTCATTTTTATATATACTCAGGAACAATTATTTATGTTGTATAAAAAAGGCAAACCATGTTTTATTTTGTGTTAGAAATACATATTTTTTATTAATTAATTATTAATTTACAAAAAATGATTAATAATATCAGATTGTTGAAGCAAATTGGTCCTCTAATCTATCATCTATATATTATTATATATTTATTAATAATAAGAAAAAAGTTTTTGTTTTTTAAAAAGTAATATCAAATGTGTCATTTTTTTCATGTAAAGTTGCGCGATATATTATTATTAGTTTAATCTCGATTTTCTTAGCATATCAATCGAATTTCCTAAATACGGACATTTGAACTCCGGCTTGTAGATCTCTACTAGCTTTCTTACCATTCAGAGCAAGAATCAGCGGGGTTTCGATACGGATCAATCTAAATTTGTACTCCTAGAAGAAAATAGAATTTATTAATGATTGTGATGATGCGCGTAATTTTAAATAATATATATATGTTTACATTGTTACGATATTTAAAATTCACATCAGTCACAAATGGTTCGGGAATTGCCACAGAATCGCCAATAATCACTCCTTTACCATCAGCCAGATTGTATATTGTGGCAACGACGCAAGTTCCTATTTTATCTACCAAACAAAATGTACTAGAAAGCAAACAAAAAATATATAGATTATATTGTAATTTTTATACGATTCAAATAAATTATCGTTTAAATGAATGAATTAATATGCTTACAAAGGAACAGTATTCTCATTGTGTACTGAACAAACAACTTTTCCTAGAACCACTTTTTCCACATTCATTCCAGCTATCAGATGGTTTAATTGGACGTCATTCAATGTGACTGATTGACCGTTTGATGATGTGTAGCTACCGCCACTATACGGACCTAAATGTTTAGAATCCATTGTCTTAAAAGTATGCGAATTCGATTCATTATCATTATCAATCAGCTGTATTATAATTGCAAATATTTACTTGGAGTAATTGATGTAGACGTTTCGCTTTCATCTTCCCCGTACTAGAAACTAATTCATTGATATCATTTAAATACTTAATTAATTGACGCTGTTTTGATTTCGGAACGTCCCAGCTCGGATCGTACTGAATTGCTTTATCAAACGATTCTAATGCTAATAGATACTCCTCCTCATATTGTAAAGTCTAAAAACATATTCAATTTCAAATATTTAATAAAATAAAATGAAATAATAAAAGGTAGCCCGTAACATTTTATTTGTGTTTGCACTAACAATTTAGGGCGTATTTTAAATTTTAATGAAAAATCGCAAGATTGTGTTCGTACAAAAACCGAAAAAAGTGAACAAAAAGTTAAAAAATTAACGGTTTTTCATAATATTCGCCAATTTTTGAAGATTTTGTGCTTTTTATCATATTTATATCAATAAAATTGTCTACCCTAATATCCCTATTATTATCAAATTTATAATTTATTGTCAATATTAAACGTCAAATTATGTATACTTACAATGCCTCTATTGTAATGTAGATCTGGTGTACTTTTGGCAACGATATCCTTTTCCTTTAAAATAGATTTAGATTAATTTAATGTGTTCAATTGATGTGTATATAAATAAGCGTACGGCTTGATTGTAGGCGCTCAGGCAGTGTTTTAACGTTTTCGGATTTTGCGAGATTCCAAAAAACGATGATAAATGGGCATTACCGAGTATCGCCCATGATATACCATCCTGTGGATCCAACTGGACCGCTTCCTTGGCTAATACTAAGCCATTCTCAATGTTTTTGATTTTATCTTCTTTCGTTTTAGCGACTTGCTGTCTAGCTAAAATTGATAAATTCCTTAATGATATTTTATTTTTACCCTAAAACAATCACAAGCGTGATTACAAAATTTTGGTGTGCAAATTAAAAACATACATAGTTTAAAGCTTTATTGAAACAATTTGTTGCTTCATCTAAATTATTCTTTTTACAAAAGCAATCACCCAACTCATTCCACGCTTCAATTATCTTCGGCTCTAATTTAACCGCCTTCGACAATAAATCTTCGGCTTCTTTACTGTATTCAGACACTATATTTAATGCGTAACCTTTTAAGTAATAATATTTTGCCCTATACTTCCTAATTGCACAGTCTTTAAATTTATCAAATAGTAGTAGCGTTTTCGATAATTCTAATTCAACATGTGAATTTCTATTGATTGCATCTTCGATTTGATGGTTTTCGAAGTAATAGTCACGAAATTGATACAATTTTTTCACAGCATTCTACAACAAAAATGAAAATTAATAAAATTCAAACGTTTGTTATGTTTGTACTTTGTTTGTAGGTGTTGGTCACAGGTCACACATGTTTACACGAATAGTTTTATAGAAAATCCACAATGAAACTCACATTTAATTCGTTTATTGTGTCTTCTAATTCTTCATCCGTCTTTCCTTCTATCTCATTTATATCAATAAAAGACATTCTTCTTTAATTTTCATTCTAAATCCTTTTTGACACAAATCAGACAAAGAAAGAGGTTATGTTTTAATAACCTACTCACTGACGTGAAATGTAGAAGCGTCAATATAACTCTCATTACGGATGATCGAATTTAATGAATCTTCATGTATTATTAATCGACGATAAAGGTAATATTACGAATATTTATTTAATATAATAAACGATAAGAATTGAAAAGTGGTGCTAGGATAAATGAGATGGTGCTGTGTGTCAACAACAACGGCACGAGGCAACAACGTTTTACGTGTGTCAAATAGTGTGCGAAAAAAATGAAATCAATCAGTACGATCGATAAATTGCGCGTTATCGTTTGTGTAAAATTAAATGGTTAGATTGAAATTAACGTTAATCAATTAATTAATCGCGCTATTTGACGGTAGATAGTGTTCCAACGGTGATTAAAATTTCCTCACTATTTTGCTGCGCAACTTGATATGCGCAGAGAAGCTTTGCTGCATTGCATTGTTATAGTTGTCGTATCCTGGTCGTTATTTGTGTGTATGTCGAGAGTGTGCTGATTAAAAAAAGTGTAGTGTCGTTTTTATTTTATTATGAATTAACAGTATAATGCACAATTTCGATAATGTTATAATCTGATGCGTTGGAATTGAGTGTGTTCAGTGGATTGCGCCGATTTGCACCATAATGGAGTAGTGTTTTGGAAATACAAAAAAATTTGTAACTTAACCCAGCAAAAAGTTTTGTTTTTGCTCAACGACGTTTCGATCAGTTTTTCATTTACGATTTGGATTTATATAGTTTATCGATCATCGAAAATGACTAGACATATACCAGCAGATAAGGTATGATTTTTTCCAATATTTTTCCAACCGCACCCTTCCTGAACTCTATATTACTCGAGGCATACACGGCAGCGACCTACTTCTTTACCCCACATTAAAACCACTTTTGTAACAACAATTTCTTAATACCGACAACCAACAAAATATTAATGCTTTTATTGTACACACATTTATACAATGAATCCACCTACAACCTGGCCAAAAATAATGATGTAAAAATACAACAACAACAACAACAACAAACAACAAAAGCAGCGCTCTGCTCCGCAATATTCCTTACATATAATGAAGAGAAGAGGCACTTTGAACACCTGATGGTACTGTTATAAAAAATAATACGAGAAAAAAAAAAACGCTTTCTAAGTGAATGACTCATAAATAAATAAGCATGCACACACGTTTGGCATATAATACAACAACAATACAGAAATTATTTAGGGATTGCGTTTTATCTCTAATAACTAATGCATTTGCTTAATTACTCATTACATGTTAGAATCACCTTGCTTGCTTGCTTACTTGCCACATTCTCGATGTGTGGCGTGTGACTCATTTTCCGTACGAAATTGGTAAGGTCATCTTACAATAATCTCATTTTATTAGAGCTATATTGAATTCGAACACACACACACACACACACATGCGGATTAGACGGCGCAATTTTAATTAAAAGCGTTTGGTGGCAAAGTCTACGTAGTTATTAATAAAAAAAAACAAGAATTATTAGAGATCGTTAAGTAAATATGTATATTAAAAATCAATAATTATTAATTGGGTGTTACAAAACGCTTATTTTGTAATTTAATAAATTGATCGCGCTTTACTAATTGGACATTCTGAATGAAATGGAACTTTTTTTAGGACCAAAACCTATTTGTTAGTAGATGCTTGTCGCATTCAAACAATTGAAAGTTGATGTATCATTGTAAGAAGTGCATGTAGGTGGTGGCGAGTTCGAACTCGTTCATTTTGTAATTTAAAAATGCGGTGGAGAGATAAGCGAACCCACTGCACTCAAATTGCTTTATTTATGAATTTAAATTACAATCAAGTTCGAATCGGAGAAATATATGACATAGTTTAATTATTTTGAAAACCATAAATAATTTACTTATCGGAGAAAAAAGTGCATTGACTTTTATGCTGCATGCATATTGTATACACACACACACACATTCAGAAATATATTGTAGGAGTATGTACTAATTTTCGAGGTAAAGTCTGTTGTTGTGTATGGTCAATAATATCGTTTACTTTTTTTGCGCGCGAATTACAAACGCAAACAGAGAAAGGCTGGCGAAATTTTATCCAAAATTAATGTAAATACGATTTCTATTTCCAATGTCAATTTTATTTATTGCAAAAATACATGTAATTGCCTTCAAAACTACTAAAATAATGTCTAATTATATTAATAATTTGGTGAAAATACAAAAAATACTAGCAAAATGCCAAAAACTTTGAATAAGAACTTAAAAAATGAAAAAAAAGTTTTTTAAATGTTCTAAAAAGGAAAAATTACCAAAAAAATTGCGATATTATGTTAAAATTTTATTGAGAAATTTTAAGTTTTCTCCAAACAGAAAAAAAAATGTAAAATTTACATAAAATTCTAAAATAAATACAAAATGATGTGAATTTTTTTAAATAATTTGCTAAATTATGTGAATTTGTTAAATTAATCTTAAATTTCTCCAGACATTGCTAAAGAATTGTACACATTTAAAAAAACTGTTTAAATTTTATTCAAGATTTGCAAAATTTTGTGAATTTGGTAATCAATTTTAAACTTTTCACATACATGGCTAAAGAATTTTAAGATTTTATTTAAAAATTAATAATAAACTTGATAATTTTTCTAAATAAATTACTAAAAATGAGAAATTTTCTTCAAATTTCAAAAATAATCTATTAAAACATTTAAATTGAATTACTTTTTGATATTTGGACTGAAATTGTGTGGAAATTTCAATATTTTCATGGTTAAACACAACAACGCAAAGCAAAATGAAATTGTTTGCATTTTAATAAATCATTATCTATTTTGACAAAAAAAAAAAATTGTCAATTTAAATTTTTCGCTGTATGTATTTAACATATTTAATTATACGCGATAAACTTTATATAGTATAATTTTAATGAAGCATTGTTAAAATTATAATTGGGCATTAAATGTATTTGCTGTATTGATAATTTGATTAATTCTTGAAGGAATAATTAATATTTTCATGCAACAATATCTTGTTTTTTTTTGCTGTGTACATTTTAAATAAATCATCTTTGCTCCAATTTGCAAACAATGCATCGGCAAGATTTATCATCCACCGTGAATGCATTGAATATAATATAATACAAGAAAAGTAAATTTAAAGGTTTTGCAAGAAAGATTGAAAACCTGTTATTGCATATATACATACATACACACATACAGCCGCAGCTATCACGTTCTTAACATTTTAAGAAGGCAGACATGAATGGTGTGTACGAGACACACCATCATTTGTGTGAAAAAGGAAGCAAGGTTTTCTTCCCCCCCATGATGGTTGATTCTTATAATAGGTGTACGCATAATAAGAATATATCTGCCACACCACACTTGCGCCACGTCGTTCCTATACACGACGATACACACATACACACACACAATTTTATTGAGTGTTTGAAATCGAGACATTGTAGGGTTTTTCATACAATGGGGGCCCGGGCTGGGTAGAGCAGAGCGGGAACGAGTCAGGCCTTGTGCAGCATTGAGCGAAGAATTTCATTCTTTTGTTGTTGCGAGATGTTAGATGTTTAAATGTGTAGTTATATATATATATATAGTATATACGAACAGGAGAGAAGAGAAAAAAAAGGTCTAATAAAAGCATGCTCAGGTAGAAAAAGATGTATAGTATAGTGCTGTTTAGGCCATGATGAATGCCTTCCAAAGCCAATTCAATGTTGAAATTCACGTGTTTGTTACGAGGGATGAGAATTTATAACCTGCAAGCGCTTGCACTTTATTTAATATGACAGGTAGCGACCTGTCAATGCCCAAAAACACCCCAATGCGGACCCAAATTTGAACGAAAATACCTTCATTTTCACAAATTTTCGACTTAAATGAATGTTGATCGTCAATCTTATGATAGAAAATTGAATTCTTAAAACATTTTTGGCTAGTTGATGAGGAATTATTAATTTTGTAATGAGTTTTTAAAGAAATTTCGATTTTTAAGTAAAATTTTAATAATATTTGACATTTTAAAGGATTTTTTGAAATTTTAGTGAAATCTTCCATATTCTACTAGATTTTTAAATAAATTTTGCAATTTCTTCTATTTTTCTGCAGAAATTTTTAAGGAAATTGATATTTTTAAGGAATATCGAGACGAGTTTTTACATATTTTTTAAATTTTGTATTTTAAACAAATTTGAAGATAATTAATAAGACGTTTTCTTATTTTTTTTAATTTATTTGTAGCATTTTTCGAAGAATTTTTTTTTCAACGAAATTTGAGATCTATGTATGTATGTTTGAATCTCCAAATGAATTTAACGCTGAACGTTGATCCCTAATCTTTATTTTTATGTGAACGTTTCGAAAAATTATGTTTTCAAGATAAAACACGTATTTTTTCAGACATGCCGAGATAATTAATGCCAAGAAAAAAATGTATTTTTTTGCGTTAAATCATCATACAATAACAGAGACATCAATTTGCAATCTTTGTTTGTCTAGTTGCCTAAATTTATGTGCGCCGTAAAAACAATAATAACAAAACAAACAGCAACAAAAGCAGAAAATATGTATGTTTGCCACTCAGCAGCCCTTCTACAACAACAACGGAATATTTCTATGCTAATGCCAAGAAAATTTCTTTATCTATATTTAAATTGTGATTCTTAACTGGGCAACCAATTTTTTTCCTAGCCAACAAAAGCAATCCTCGACTATACTATACTAGTCGATCTGTAATCTTTGTTTTTTTAGCTGCCCAAAATTTATGTAAGCTTTCGTAAAAATTATGTTTGGGAGATAAAGACGTCGATAAGACGAGGAGAGGTAGAAACGATGCTTGTTGGTCACTTACCGTTTTTATCGCTTCAAATTTTTCAAATGTAATAACATGCAACTTATAACAACATAGAAAACTAGCAGCGTTTGCATTAATTGGATACTATTTATGCGCGCATAACAGTAAATATTTATCAAGCCGCACACAAAAAATGCAAAACAACAACTGTCGTAGCCGCCGTCTACTTTATTTGTAATTACATAACATTGCACCGATTAATTTATGTATTAATAAACATGATCCTTTATTATTACTATATTGCATATTATCAGTTCAGATTTTCAATGTAATATTTCGAAAATTAGTTTCGAAGTTGCTGCTCCTCCTCCCGCAAAACTTCCGAAATTGTTTCCAGCCCGGGCGAAAAGTTTGCATCGAATACCGAGCCGCTTTTTTCACATTTTGAGGACATGCAACTCTCGGCGGCGACGATGACGACGACGATGATCTTTTATTTTATATTTTCATTCGGGGGGCGCCGTAAAGTTTCTGTGTGTGTNATGTGTGTGTGCATGATGATTCATGACATACAAAAAGTAGCGTTATTTTATATTTATATACATAAATACATCTACATTTTTTCAACTTTCACTAAAATTGTCGTCGCTGTGTGCTGTGTGCGTTTTTTTATGTAGGCATTGAATTATTCATAAAACAGCATGGAGGCGCGCTGCAAACGATATTTATTCGAATTTAAATCGTGTGTTAATATCACACACAATATATATATATATATATATATTCGTATGTACGATTATTATTAAAAAATAATGCAATTAAGCGTCGTTTCAACTTTTTTTACGCAGCGCGAGCTAATAGATTGTTTAAATCTAGTCACTCACACACCAACTTTGAATTGTAATTTATGTAGTGTAAATTGTGTGGCGCTAATATGGCTTTTAGCATCAAATTAACATTTGCAAAAAAATTAATATTTGTTTTCGTTGTATATCTTTGATAATTTGTTGAGTTTGTCTAGGCGACAAAATTAAAGAGTTCAGTAGCAAGGCAACTCCATAATATAATCATCGTGATTATTAAATATATTGATGAATATGTCAAAGACACTTGTTGTATTTACCTCCAGCTGACTATTCCAGCAGTGAGTCACATTTATCGTCATTAGACGAATTTAGTCTAGCCTCCAAATTTTTTGGCTAATGTCGAATGAATCACGGTGAAAACAAATAAAATTTTCGAGTTAAGTAGGAGGCACCACCATGGAAAATTATAGTGGTTACTATGACTTATTTAGTTGAAAATCAATTTAATATATATATTGATGAATATGTCAAAAACACGTCCTATCTTTTACCGCCAGCTGACTATTATACTATGAGTCACATTTATATCCACTGGCGATATCGTGATAATGTCAGTCCCAATTGGAACTTTTCAATTTAATGTCCAGTTTTTATATAAATCAAACTAAAGTGCGAATTGTATGAGTTGGAGATTCATCATAAGAGTCTGGTAAGACAGCTCTATAACAAATCATAATGATTAAATTTGTTTTGTAATTCATTTATTAAATATGCCAAAAATACGTCCTATCTTTACCTCCAACTGACTATTAAACTATGAGTCACAATTATATCCATTGGCGCTATAATTGATAATGTCAGTGTCAATTGGATGAATACAACTTACCATTCAAATTTTTTGGCTAATGCCGCCTGATGTTCATGGTAGCCGAAAACAAAATAAAGCGCGATTCGTATCAATTGAAGAGTCACCTGGCATAATCTAGCGTTTAGTATAAAAGCCGGGTGGTTTGCAAAGTTAAGTACGGTTCGTACCAGTTGGAACTGGTTGCTGCAGGCAGCCAAGACGTTTCGGTACTAAAAGATTCTTTAAATGTAGTGTATTATTATTATACGAGGGGAGATCAATAATTTTCTTTTAAGAAAACCAAATTGTTTTTTTGCATGTCTAAACGTAAACCTCTTAGATTTTTCTCTGGGTATTTCCGACGTCCAAAAGAGAGGATTTTACTATTTATTCTTTTATCTCTATTGCCCTGATTGAATTATTATCTTTAGAATCCAAATTTTTTTTATATTTATTGAATATTATATAAAAATCATCTGGATTTTAAGAAAAAAGCGCAAAATAATTGTACAATTACATTTGTTCTTCCATCTCTAATTTTTATGCAAAATTTCATTTAATCACTATGTAGAAAGTCATTGCGCTTGTGGACGTTCCGAACAATAATCATTATTTGTGGATGTAAATCCATGTCTAAAATCATTTATCTAATTGTAAATAGTTGCAAATCCAAGAACAGATGTGCCATTAACTTGATCCAAAACGCGTTTAATCTTCGTTGCTAAGCCCTTTAAATAGAAGTGTTTAATCATCGCACGAAACTCATTTTTTCTACGTTAACCGACAATAAAAATCAAACCATATGTGTGTGGGATGATGTAAGTAACTAAAACAGTAATCTAGTAGGAGATGATACTTAACAATAACACATTTTATTTAATTCTGCCATATAGGATTCATCGATCTGAATAAAAAATCGTTAATATTTCGATGTTTAATAGATAGGTGCATTGCGTCGTTTTTGGCGGTAGATTTAAATTTAGTGTTGTGCGAATGGCAGCGCAATTTATCGCACAGCAAATATGTAGATACATTGCGTAACGTCAAAACGCTAATGAATATTCATTTCCTTACTGTGTGTATGTGTGTGTGTTATCATAAAAAATACAAATTTAGACTACAGCTAAGTGTAATAAAAATAGCCATGAAATAAAAACCGAACAACACACATACTGCACTACTAGTGGTATACTTTGTGCTGCGTTGCATGGGGGCTGTAAATATCACAATAATGCATAAAAACCACTATTTTATATCTAGCGCTGCATGTGTTAGAAGACTAGAATAAAAAAAAACGCGTACAAATGGATGATGCTAAATTTAGTACACAATGTTGTACTCTATACTATAGTACCTACAATATTTAATATGCTTGTAATTTAAATAGGCAGGCCGGAGCATCTCTCAAAGCAATCGATAGATGAAGTGCGTTTAAGTTAATTTCCACCTCATTCATTGTGCAAAAGGTTGCAATTTTGCGGATTATTCGCCTGTGGCGTCGTCGTCTACTTGTGAAGGGTGCTATTGCTCTGTTGCGCTGTTGTATGGGGAACTCTAATGACTTATTGTTATAATCATCTATTTTTTAATGTGCACGGCTGCTTAAGGGGGAAAAGCAACGCCGCCACCGTCGTTGCTAATCCGTCCCCCTACGTAGTTACGTTATTGACTCGCGCGCACTTAAACGATATTAAAAAAAATTTTTGGTGTGCTGTCTTTGTTTCGTAAAAATACATTTTCGGGTTGGCATCCGATTTTTGGCACCTTTTTATTTCCAACTGCCCAAAAGCGTTTCGCCTTCCTGCTTCTGCTCATACATACCATTTGCCCATGCATGTTGTTTATCGCACATTCAGAATTTTTGCAGAAATCAATTCATAATCGCTTTGCCTTGACAATCCCACGTTTTCGATCAATGCCACGACTTGGCATTGGCTTACTATTAGATATAACATACGTTAATTGCATCATTAAGATTTTTACTCCACATGAGAGTGTGTGTTGTGTATTTGCACAATTATACGCAAATAGTACTTATATTGTGCTGTAATAATAAACAGTATACGTATACAGAATAGAATTTTTTTCGGAGTAGGTTAGTAGACGTCACGAGAATATATTGATTTGCTTGGTTGGCACACGCTGTATTTGAAAACTCGAAACCACCGCCGTGAAACCCACACCAAATTAATAAAATTGACGAAAAATTGTGATTTGCTCGCATTTTTTTGCTTGTAAAAAATTTTAAAGCCTAATTAATGATAAGAGCATTTAGTAACATAATCGGATTTACTACAAAACGTTTTCATTTATCAAAACGCTGCCAACATCTTGTTTCATTTCGGTATAATAAATATATTTTTGTAATATTAATTATTTTCAAGTTGCATGGCTTATGCAAGAGAGCATTTCTTTTCGTATTGAAATTTTTTTATATATAGAATGATTAATGAATCGATGCGGTTGCGTGCGAGTGTAGGTGTTTTCTTCACCATGAATATTTTTTTCTTCTTCTATCGTCTTCGTCGTCCCATCATCATCATCATTTGCCGGATGATGATGAAATGTGGCGGTTTGATAATAGATAAGACGGTTTAAAAAATCGTTCGAATTAGTTGCGGTGAATTTATCGTAGTTTATTATAAATTAGCCGCGTTTCGGAATTTATTAGGCTTGAACAGGCGAAATGCAAACGAGTTCTGGATGAGCATTGCGGAAATATAGGTTTTCTAATTAATTTTTAAAGAATTTTTCATTCTTTAGTAAATTTTTACAAAAATTATGTGATATGTATTGGTTTTAAATAAATTTTCAGCATATTTTTAGTGAAATTTATGAAGAAATCTAACATTTTTTAAAAGAAATTGAATCATTCTTTCGCATACTTTCAATTTTTTGCAAATTTTAAAAGAAATTTAACATATTTTTATCCATGTTTAAAACAAACTTAGAATTTCTAATTAAAGTTTTAATAAATTTTTAGAATTTATAACGAAATTGTCAATTTTTACCCTTTTTTGAAGAAATTTTGTTTTTTGTTTGAGTAAATTCAGCAATTTTTTCAGATACATACAGTTTTAGAGTTGTAACATAAAAATAAAGTAGAAAATTCTTAATTTTTATTTTTGTTGTTAATTTTTTAGCTTGTTTACGTTTTTTAACGACCAACATATACGTTAAATAATCTTATGATAAATTTGCGATAAAATCATTTTTATCTATAAATTTAGACGTGTTTTTTTAGATTTTTTTAAAAAAAATGGTTGTATGGTAT
>JARJDW010020981.1:0-20407 GCA_030264715.1 Adinopsis sp. GC000173
ATTTTGATAGACTGATGTTTAAATACAAACAAATATTTCAAGATGCATTCATATTGTTGTTTTTGCCCCGAATTGACAAGGAATTTTTGATTTTACAGCAGTTAGCTGTCTAGCTTCACAATATTTGGATAATTTTTATTCTAAATTTTAGAGAACAAATGCTAAACCTGCTCTAATGCTAATTTTTAAAGTATTAACGACTAATTGCCTAATTTTAAAGCCCATTTTTATACATTTATTTAGAAAGGGGTGATATATTTTGCAAAATCAGAGATTAATTAGGTTTTTTTAGGTGTATCAGGTATAAGAACGACAATTCTTATGTAAATGTCCAGGATTTATATAGTTTGGAAGACTAAATGCTTTGAACTTTTAAAAATTAATGTAATTTTTGAGAAATTTTGCAGTTCTTACATTAATTTTGAATTTTCAAGTATTTTATTCCTTTTCTTTTTGAGATTTTTGGAATTTTAGAATTTTAAAACAAAGAAATTTAAATTACAAAAAAAAGAATACAAATGGTTAGTTTTAGGTGTAGTTAATTAGATGTTTGCATCAAAGTGTGCAAAGCTATATGACCCACTTTTACGTTTCGCCATCCATCCATCGAGTGTGCATGCTTTTTTTTCTTCTTCTTCTTCTTCACATTTCGTTCGTTTGTAATTATTTTAACGGACCATTTAACCCGACACTTGACGCGCTTTTTATCTATATTTTGATAAAAGTGGAGGCTCTGCGAGCAAGTGGAGCATGAAGGAAGACGCCATCTGGATGGTCCTTGAAATCCTGGACGCGCGGTATCTGACTTGCAGATGAGTGATTCACACTTTTCGACGACGAGGAGGATGACGAGGAGTCCTTCCGCCCCATTGAGTCCGCGAGGGGGTGGACGAGGACGACGACACGCCGCCGCATTGATGGATGACGCCTGTCAATATACTCTCGGCCAAAGACTGTTTTTCTTTGTTGATAAATTTTTCACTTACGCCGGCCGAAGGGCGACAAAATTCCTATACGGTATACAAAACTAACAACAACAAAAAAATATTATATAGAAAACTTTATCAACTTGGCGCTGATTATCATAAATTATACGCGACATTGACGTCTATCAAAGCCGAATTTGCATTATATGTTTTGACAGAATTTGATTTATGAGTTTTCTAGTTTGTCAATAAAATATTACTGATACATTTCGTCTAAATAAGTGTGATGAACTCTGACAAAAAAACAACAACAAGCCAAAATTAATTCATAGACATACATCAACAAATCGTTAACGATTTTGTGGTTTTCAATGGAAATTTCACGCATCATTTGTTTTAATTGAAAAAAAATATGCAAAAATAATTAAATTAAAATATTGTAGATTAGATCTGAATGTTTATCCAGTGCAGATAAAATCGGGTATTGATACAGATTTTAAGATGATTAATTATATGAAAAAATTATTGTGACATAATTAGATGTACATTTTAAATATAATGATAATTTATCATGCAATGTATTATTTTTCAATCATTTTCATCAATTATTTTTTTATAACAACACTTTCTACTAAAATATACATTTTTTAAGTTGCTATTTATTTTGAATCAATTTTAATTTTAATGCTTTTGCCTTTTAAGATACTTAATCTTATTTAATTTTTGTTCTAATTTCGTAATTTCTTAATGCTTTATCGTAAAATCTGAGATGAATATCGTATCTCGCATAGAAAAAAAATTATCGCCGATTTTATGGTAAAAAATAGGGTTTTTCTGGATTTTCACCCACTTCTTAGTGAAAATGTTCAGTTTTTATGCCAGAAAACGATGTAAAAACAGTTTTTACATCGGCTACATGTATTTAAGCCATCAATTTTAATTAATTTCAATGTCAAATATACGAAAACACAGTGAANGCGAAAAAACGGGAAGGGGTTAAGGAAATATTTTTTTTAGAGTACTTCTAATCATCGTAGCAAGCTGAAAATTTGTATATAAACTATTAATAGGTAATACTACGATATGCAATTTTTAGATTAGCGAAAATCGAAAAAAAGTTGAAAAAAAATTTTTTTAGTGAAAAAACGGCAAGGGGTTAACCTTACGATTTTTGCTAAAAATCGATGGATTCTCGATTTTATTCAAACTTTGTATAAAGGGGTATTTCGTCATTCTAAAACGATTGGCGTGGTCCGTTGCTTGAAATTTCGCACAGGAAAAAAGTTATGGACAATTTTTTGGTGAAAATTAATTTTTTTCACAATTTTCCATCACTCCCTTTTATTTTTTTGCATCTTTTCTAACGCCAATCAATGGGAAATAAAATTTTACATAGTTAGTAACTAATATTTTTTGTCTTACTTAAACAATTTATTGCTAAAGTTACATGTAATTTAATTCAATTATATTTTTCTTTCCATTGGATTGACAGTTAAAGACCTACCTATTTATAAACAAAGTAGAATTTATATATTTTATACTCTTATTAACACGCTTAGCATATTTAAATATACTATTAACCAAAACAGTAGCGCTTATTGAAAAAACCATGTTAAATTTGATTAATCGCACCCATACTTATAAATATATTTATTTATGCGCTGAGAAATTTGTTGATACGTAATGAGGAATAATTAATTTACGATTTTGTATTTGTATACCTACATATATTATAATAGGTATAATATGTGTGTTTGTTTGTTTTTTTTTGCAAAAGGCACACCTTTGCCTATAAAAACGGTCATTAAATTAATGAATGTTGACAAATGTTGGAGGCCGATGTCCTCTCGGTTAGAGGTGCGAGCCCTCCAGTGCGATGTGCGATCTCGCATAGGGAAGAGAGAAGAGAGCATATGATGAATAAATCATGCAAACGCATATATGATTTACATAAAGAGCATGCACATAGGTAATAATTACACCATGTAAGTATTTACATACGTGGTGCTAAAAGGCACGTGGTGTGGATGTGTTAACTATAAGGGATGCAGCAGTAGGTATTATGTCATTAAAATGATAAATGAAATAAAGCCACAAAAGCGTTTCTCTTCTGGCCGATAATGAATTGCATAATTTGAATTTTTCGATTGTTTATTGCCCATGTAGTCGAACGAATGTTTTGGGCCTGGTTTTGCGAATGTAAGAGTGTGGTCAGAATCCCATTGTCTGTCAGTTGCAGCATGCGAAAACTTTCGTCAAGCGCGCAGCGCTCGCATTCCATTCGATTTATATGAATCCGAACACGTGCGCTGCCTCGAAAAAATCGCCGCGCAAAAACGACAAAATCACCATTTATGCGACCGATTCGTTCGCTAAAGAATTAGATTTCTTCGTGTTTTTTCTTCTTCTTCGATTCGCTTGTGCTTGCGATGTGGGTTCTTCGATTGCGTTGCCCTTTTTTTGCGCTTCCTTTTGGAATTTCATCGCATGGCTGTAGTAAATTCTTGGAAGTTTCATAAAGCGTTTTAAATTAATCATTCATTACTACATTTTTCCTTTCAGCCAGATTATTTACTAAAACTTTTGTAGTATAATTAATTTTATTTCTTTCCAACAACATATTTTCAATTCGCAAACAAATCATAATATCTGCTACTGTTGATTCGAACGCATACAGGTTTTATGCATGATAATTGAACTTTATTTATACATACGCTATTTATACATAGTCTAGTTATTATGTGATTAGTATTCGATAATAGAATTTGATAAATATCTGATAATTTCATGCACACGCATTAAAGATTTTAGTCTCCTTTGATATGCCATACCACCTCCAAAAAATTGGAAGACTGTACTACACAATTTAATTTCCTGGAATTTGAGAGATTGAGCAAAATTGTTTGCCACGTTTGCAGCCTCATCGTCATTATTCGATCAAATATGTTGTGATCGCAAAAGCAAGTCATGAAAATAATGACTATAGTAAGCTTTTTGCAAAATTGTAGAAATCTCTAGCCTGAGATGAAATAACTAGCAATGCAACGTAAAATTATCTATATGGAAAATGATGCGGGTAACTAACTATATGGCCTAAAACACATAAACAAATAGTCTAATCGTTAGTTGCTCGCTAACAAGCCGCATTTCCATATCAAATTTGCGATTAATTTTGAGCAGGCATATAGGTATATAAACTTTCTCACAAAACGTAGTTATAGTATTTAGCATTTCGTTAGGAAAATGCTAACGATCTACCTGCAAGGTGAATAACAATTCAATTAGGTGTAAATGTGTGAAAACTTTTACGTCGATGCGTCGTCGCGCGCAAATTTATTCCGATAAATATTTATACGTATACGGAGAGGTTGTTATTTCGTCTATGGGTACTAACAAAACTGTGCATTATGCTTAATTACTTACTTAACGTCGCGAGATGTTGTGATGGTAATAAACTCCGGCGCATTGGTGGATAATTTATGTTTAATTATGTGGGGGCTTCATAAATATTTGTAATCACGACCATCAAAAATTTAATGTCTTGATTATTTAAATTTTCTACCTAAATGGGACGTGATTGATGGTGGTTGTGTAAAAATATGTAAACATAATTTACTAAGTAATATGTTTTTGATTCCATATATAAAGCATATAAAAACTGCAATATTTTAACGTAACGAAAATTTCTAGCAGCCTATTATACATTCAACAAGTTTTAGCATGTAAATTTGGAAAATTGAATATAAATTGACTTATTCACCTGTTTATGCTGCGAAATGGCTGAAAAAATGTTCTTTTAAACTTAAAAAACGTATATTTATTTTATGGTCATTACTATTATATTTATTCTTATTCCTATTTAGACATCTTGACTTATATCATCTGATTTGAAGCATTGTATTCGCAAATTCTTTTCTAAAATGTAAGATAGATATTATTGAATGCCTTTATTAACCAGAAATTAATTGTTTTATTAACGTTAAACTTATAAAAGCGTATTTATATTATGGTCATTATTATTGTATAATTCATTCCTATTCCTGTTTTGTCTTCAGACATAGATCATCTCATTTCGAGTATTGTTTTTCGCTAATTGTGTTCCAAAATGAAAATTATTATTACAGTTATAAAAGATTTGTTAGATTTTTAACTTATTTTTTTTTTTAATTAAACGTAGAGAATTAGAAGTATATCTAGGTAGATATAATTGATAGAATTAGGATTAGATTAGAACTAAATTTAGGAAATCTAATTTTGAAAGCCTTTATTTCTGCTTGTTTTGTTGACTAAAGTTTAAATACATTTAAGAATACAACGTCAATGAAAGGAATTTTTTATAAAATTTATATTTTTTTGATAAGTTGACACTTTATCGATTGGATGAGCATCTATATTGTGTTATTGTGTGTGTCATTTATCTGCGGATAGGATTTCGCGCAGAAGAGTCGCCGATCGTCCGCGCGGTCCAGCAGCAGCATCACGGGTTGGTTGGTCAACGTCCTGGTCCAGACCAGCCTCCGCTTCGCGGCCATTAAACATTATCACAATCCGCTCCTCCAATGATTGTCAGTTGTTTTCTATCACCTTCCAGGTGGGTGGCTTGCGACACTCCTTATTGGCTTGCGTCTTAAAGTGTCGCACACCCAGACCGCACAATTAATATTTCATCTTTTTTGAATTGATTGATTGATATATACGGCCTATACAGCATACACATACACACAGATAATTATACTAATTTATTTCAAACCCTCCATTCATTATCGAACAAATGAATTATATAGTGGAGCGCGCGCCGTAATTGTCAAAATATATCAGTCATCCCAATGTGCCAGCCGATTGATTAGGCATAACGTAGGCGCTTGAAATTGCTTTTGAATGCATTATCCTTTCATTGACAAAGAAATGAAAGGCACGTTCATACAATGCCATTCAAATGGGACTTGTTAGTAAAATCACATTCATTTTTTCAATATTATACAAATACTTGATAGATATTTATTTAGAATTTAAGGAAACATCAAGAACTTTGCTTTTTTTGCGGCAAAACAAAATTTATTAGAATAATAATTACGTAAAAAAAGTGTAATTTAAATCTTTTGGCCTAAAATTTATAATTGAGATTAATTTAGAATTTAGGAAAGATTAATAAACTTTACTTTCTTGTGGCAAATCAAGATTATATAATATAGAAATTAACGAAATAGTTGACTAGTTTACTAACAATATAGATAGGTATAGATATCTTTAGGCTTCCCTCATCATCAGAAGTGATATTTGGAAAATCAATTATGGGATTTGTTTTCTAAGACACCTTAAAGCGAATGAATATGTCACCAAGATTTATTAGTAATAGACATTAAGGAAACAGTTGATAAGTTTACTAAAATATATCTTAATAATGCGGATACAAATATCTTTAGGCTTCCTTCATCTTTATAATAAAAGGAAATCATAGATTTTGTTAATTTATATTTTTAAAAACAAAAAACATAATTTAAACTACGACTTGAATATGTTGTTACAGTTGATAAGTTTACTAAAATGTAGATACATATATCTTTAGGCTTCCTTCATCAACGTAATTGATGTTTAGTAAAGCAATTATGGGCCTTGTTAATTTTTCTTTACACCGAACTAAGCCATCTTAACTTACGGCTTGAATATGTTGATGTATAATATTTCTGTTGTGCATGTTGGAAACATGCAATGTCATACATATGGTATCGTTTTAAGACTATAAGAACCGTCCATTGCGGAAAGGAAATTTATTTTATTATCGTGTTAGAACGAAAGCGTATTGTAGGAGAGCACCAACCAACCAACGTTTGTGTGCACACAATTTATTTAGTTTGCATTTCCTATGCCGTAGATCTTGCCCTGCATATATCTGAATAATGCAAAAACGCTATGATATAATTTATGAATGCATTCTCAATCACGCCAAATGAATAAAATACGGCATTGGCATTGCAAATACTATCCGCGAAATGCATAAATACACCGCCACTTGTAGGAGCAACGCGCGCGGACGACGACGACGACGATGAAAAAATATCGCATGCTTTGCTTTGCTATGCTTTGCTTTGTAACAGCAAAAGCAAGCATCGCACAAAGACCGCCAATTTGCATACGAAAACATTTCGATGGAATTTGTTTGTTTGTGTAATTACCGATATAATGATTTCTCGGTTCGTTCGCAAATTTGTGTGTGTGTGTGTGCGCCCCAAAGACTTCCGAGAAATTATTGCGAGGGACGCTTAATTTGCGGTGGGGTCAGTGCTTCTAATAGAGATGCAAAAATGTGCAACAGCTTCCTGAAAATCGGGACAAAAGATGCTTTTTTATTAACACAGTGGCGTCACACAAGCAATATTTTAAAAAATTTAAATTCACTTATTTTGGATTATAATTTGTTACCTAGAAAGCAAGTTTTTACCAAATAATTTAGAGAATATAATTTTATCGAATTGAAACCAATTTTGGATTTAGATATCCTCATTGCCAATGATATTTTTTGAACTAGCTTTGCAAATTCTGACCCTAAATCACCAAGAAGAAGATTATTTTTGAGCAAATCATTTACAAACGTAATTTTAGATATTTTTATAGTTTAAACTTAAATTTACTCATCAAAAAAGGCGATAATTGCTTTGGTGAAATATTCGTTCTAACTTAAGTATCTGATCAAAAATTATCTTGCTTGATTTTATCAAAAAATGGTTCAATTATATTTAATATAGAACTTTAGATTCAAAACCAAAACGTATTTCAAAATTATGATCTCAATATGCCAAAAAAACTTACTTTATTTCACCAAATTTGGAATTAGTTATAATTGGGCTTATTACTTTGTTTCAAAAATAATGTAGATATCAATTTGGCTAAAGCACCCATAACCATTTTCATTACTTTTTACTTAAAACAAAAACATTTCATTTTGATTATGAATAAATTGTTGGTATTAATGGAAAAGTTATTAAACAATTTTGCGACTTTACGCCACTGTACTTATGTGGGCAATCTGCGTGACTACCATTTACCCAAAACACGAAAAAAATGTAGCCGAATCGTGACCTATATTTTACCGAATCCTGCATATTAATCTCCCTCGTTTTCGGTGTGCATTCCCAGATGCTCTCTCGCCGTGTATATTTGCATAATGTCTTTGGGCACGTAAGCGCCCGCCCGCCCGAAAAAAGCAGCGCATCATGTGGAGGTAATGATAACCCTTGAACCCGGCTACCTAGATCAAAAACACAATCATACGAATCAAACGATGAGAATTCTCTGCTTTGTGAAAATTGAAAATCTGGCTCAGATAATTGCACAATTATGTGCGTTGTTGTCGGTTTTTTTTGTGCGCGCTGTCTTATTTATTCCTCTGCTGTCTGATTCCTTGCACGTTTCGTACTCGGCTCAACAAAATAATTTATTTTATTGGTTTGTTAACTGCCATTTTATGGTTAATTGTTTGTCGAACGTCGTTTGTTTGCGCAATAATTAGAATACTTGAAGTTTATTACTAATTTGTATTAGCGAGTGAATTAATAATAATATTGCGCGCTAATGGTTGCTCGGTTGCCTTGCAAGCGATGATCTAATCGTCGCCGTTTTTCTGTGTTTGGGGTTGATGCGAATGGCAAAGTAGTGAATTTTATCATCGCCATGATCAATTACCATAAATTGCAGCCAGGCGCATTTCCATTTTATTCGCACACACACACAGTAGAGTGTGTGTGGAGCTGTTAGACGGGATACATATTTGGTAGCAGCCGCCGAGCCGTCAGCGCTGTTCCCATGTAATAATGATCGATAAGATAGGTAGCAGCAAAGTGCGGGCGGTAAATATCACAAGACGCGCGATGTCGTCGTCCCAACTGCAGCAACTACAACAACAACCACAACAGCAACAACAACAACAACCACATCTCGAGAAAAAATCATCGAAAGGCAAAACGACACGTACGTCGCGCTGTCGCATTGTCCACGTCCGGCAGTCACGTTCCACCGCTGTGGCTATGAGAGAATATGAGAATTATATCTATTGTTTCTTTCCACCACCGCCACCGGCCATCTATATTTCACCGCATTGCATCGTAAGTATATAGGCAAAGTACAGTGAAACCTCGATATAAGTTCAATTCGATGTACGATCTGTTTTGACCACAAAAATTTACCTTTATATGAACAAATAAGTTGCCCAATACCAAATTTGACAAATTCAAACTTGTGATTTTTGATGGTATTACACTGCATAAAGTAAAAGTAAAAAATTACAGTAAATTTGATATACCTACCTCCAATTCGAGGTACCACCGGCCATATTGCATCGCCGCCGTGCATTATTTTATACGTCTTTCGTGTAAGTGTAAGCAAAGTATCGCCTTCTTTTATCCACAATTTAAATTTCACTGTATAAAGTTGAATTTTATTGTAAAAATTTGAAAACTCCTAAAAAATTACGGTAAATTTGATATACCTCCAATTCGAGGTACCACCGGCCATACCGCATTATTTTATATGTTTTTCGTATAAGTAATCGCCTCTTTTTATCGGCGATTGCATTCAATCACATGCAGTGCGTGCGCGCTGCTGCTGCACTTCGTGATTCTGATTTCGGTGCTGTATCGGTCGTCACGGGATGCTGCGCCACCGGCAAAATGCACAAAACGCAGAGCAGCGCGCTGCTGAACCGCTTAATTATCCGTCTCGCGGCCGCGCCGCGCCGAATCTTCTTCTACTAGGCCCCGCATCCTGCCAGCTATTATTTAATATATTACGAGGGAGGCAGGTGACTGTGTGCGTTTAAAACGTTCATTGCCGTCGGCTGCCAACTTTTTGTGTTTTTTTGTTGCGCGTTGTTGTTACGCTGGTGGCTGGCACATTTTCGTAACCCTTCTTCTTTGTTCTTGTGTGGGTGGGTGCACCCATATCGATAAATATTAGCAAAGCGTCTATTAGATCGCTCTAATTACAATTATTTGAACGCACCGTAGAATGAGTTATCATCCATTCAAGACGTATAGCAAAAATTAATGACGAGCAACATAATAAGCTGGAAAATATAATTAAAAAATTGTTGGTTCTGTATTTACAATGAAATTACTTGTCTCGCGTTATCTTCAAATCTAATTTATGATAGTCGAGTAAGTTTTCAACAAAAATAATATCTACTTTGTCTACCAACTAAAGCAAGCCGTATACGAAGGCAGAAAGAAGGAAAGAAAGAAAGAAATCGTGCATTAAATATAAGAATAAATACACATAAATAACCCACATAACTAAAATAAAATTATGTAGGTATACTTGTACCTATATAGATACAACTTCGGAAGAAAGCAATAAAATTTGTAAATTTTCTATAGAAAATGATTAATTCCATTTCCAGTTAGTTTTTTGTGCCAATAACATTTTTGTTTCTAATTGAAATTACATTATGGATATGTAATGTAATAAAAAAATTGAATAGTAATAAAATTTGTAAATTTTTTATAGCAAATTAATTATTGCGACCAAATAACATTGAAAAGTTTAAAACTTTCTTGTATTTCATTAATTATATGAAGAAAATAATTATTTTAGACTATTTCTAATCATCGTAGAAAACTGAAAATTTGTGTAAACACTTCTATTAGGCAATAATACCATATGAGATTTTTAGATTGACCAAAATCGAAAAAAAAAATTTCGACCAAAAAAATGGCAAAAATGAAGAAAATAATTTTTTTAGACCACTTTTAAATATTGTACCAAGCTGAAAATTTGTTAATATACTATTATTAGGCAATACTACGATATGCAATTTTTAAATTGGCGAAAATCGAAAAAAAGTTGAAAAAAATTTTTTCGACCAAAAAACGGCTAAGGATCGATGGATCATCGATTTTGTTCAAACTTTGTACAAGGGTGTATTTCGCCATTCTAAAACGATTGGCGTGATTCGTTGCTAGAAATTTACCATAGGAAAAAAGTTATAGGCCATTTTATGGTGAAAATTCATGTTTTTCACGATTTCCCCCCACTCTTTTTTATTTCTTTGCCTTTTCAACTTTGCCATTCGATGAGAAATTTAATTTTACATAAAAAACAACTTTTACATCAATCATTTATATGCAGAATATTAAACAAATAATTAAAAGTCTTCAAAATATAAAGATATGGGTAAAAAATTTAACAATTCTATATTTATTAATAATCAATTCTATTTTAAGTTGTTGTTCATTTTTTAATTCAATAAATTTTTTAAAACAATATTTTTGTCTTTAATTAAAATTGCATTATGCAGAAAAACTAACTGAGCATTATAGCTATTAGTTTAAAACATTTTTTTTACAAACAGCCCATTTCCTTATTGTCATAATTATATTAAATTACATGGAATTGCCGGCCGTAACCGATAATTATGCGCATTTAACTTTTGTCAATGCGCAATTTTTGCACTATAATTAGCAACGCTATTAAAAAAAACAACAAGCGATTTGATTGCCGTTAATAAATTGATTTAAAACATATTGGAGGTAATAGATTATTACATAGCGATTGTTCCGCGTTGATGATATAATTAATGCTTAAAAATTGTTATTATCTGCACAATCTTTTATAGCGCGCGGTTCATATATATGATTAATGCAACATCGCATTGTCTCCAACACAATAAATTACTATTAATAGATTAATTTTTATGGCGACGAGGAATAATCAAAGGCATGAGGCATGATGCATGAGGCTGAAATCAAGTTGTTTGGAATGATGAACTGCACTGCACACACGAGAATATCATTGCGTTTGGTGCGGCCAGAAAGGTGCCAGAAGGTGATGCGGCGTGGGCGCTTTCAATTACAGCACCACGATCGGTACACAATGTGATGGGGCGGGTCAACAGGTGAAATGCATTCAGCTTTTCCCCTATAATTAGCTAACGTGTGTGTTCGCCTCGCGTTCGCTCGCTATACGTTTCAATTGAAGCGTATAGATATACATATACGCTATACGTTCAATTATGTGTCGCACACGGCCCCGGCGTCTAGACGTAGGCCCAGACGTTTTGCATTTCCTCCGAAAACGAAGCGCGCACGGCGCAACAATAGGGATATTGTTGTTGTTGTTATATGTAGTTGTTGTTGTTATGTGCGGGGTTTTTGGGGTGCGAGGTGTCGCGTGGGTCGCGTAATGACACAGTGCGGCGTCTATGCGACCTGGGTGTCGTCCGAAGCGAGGCGAGGCGTTCGTTGTATTATTGTAGTCTGGCGGATGTTGGATGTTGGATCCGCGGCCCTTCTGCAAGTCATCGCGTCCATATTGCGTAGGCTCATTCTCTCTCGATCGGAGCGATGATTAATAGAAAAAAGGTCACAATGAAAGTGGTTGGAAGAGACGTCATCTAGATCTTCCAGTGGCGTCTCAGAATTATCAAAAACATTTTTGATTTACACAATAAACGAAAACATCTTTAAATAGATTGAAAATCTTTTTGTTTTTCTAAAAATTTAATTCAGACTTTGTCACTAAATCTTAAATCTTATCATTTATCCTTAAAACTATTCCTAACAAGTATAGGTACTTATCTACCTGTCAAATTCCAATTTTCCGATTTTCAATCAGTCCAAAATCGAAAATAAAGCCCCAGACGGTATGCCCAAGCAAAATTAGAATTGTGCATTGTCAGGATTAACAAATATTAGGAGTCTCAACAAAAAAATCAATTTTTAGAGGAAGAAAGTGAAATTTAAGATCGATGGCAGTAGTTCATAAAGTTTTTCATTCGCAACTCTTTTAAATCGAATTTCCATTAGTCTTATGTTTTGCAATTTTTATATACCTAATTGAAAATATTTGTAATTGTAATTTTATTCATTTTTGATTAAAATTTTATGACCCAGTGACTTGTTGTTGTTGTTGTGGTGTGCCGCCGCTGCTTCACTATACAGTACCATTATCATAATGAATAGAAGTATCAACGTCATTGTTGTTGTTTGAGCGAGGCACGCGCTTTCCATCAACGAGATAAAACGCGCAGAGCACACAATTTTAACCCACCGCCGCCGAATGGTTGGTGACCGTTCGTTGTTCGGGTGGACCGTTGCATGCATGCAGGAGCATGCAAATTCTTCGTTTCGTTCGCTCGTTTGAAATTATTTTCGTATTAAATCGCATCGCCGTTTTTCTCACACAAACAAACGCATTCCTATAATTTTTTACTTTGTCAGCAACCCTTCGCTAATGATGCCTCTTAAAAGATCATAAACTTTATTAAAAGCTACATCTTACTTAGCGCTCGCTCGTCGGACGGCGAGCGGCGAGGAAAGCTTGCGCTGCTGCCCGAGCGAGCGAGATGGGGCGCGTCAAATAACATGTTACCAGCTTTCAATAAATGTTCTTTTAATTATATAATGAAATGGTACTGTTTCGCCAGCACGCAGGCGAAGGCGGGTGGGACGGGGGATCCGACGAAATGATATAGATTATTATTTTATCTACTTCGCCCGAATATAACGACGTGTGTATGCACGAAAAATAATTACTGATAAGATCGCGCAAACATTTAATTCGGTGAAGAAGAAACAAAAACGTAGATTATTGTCTGCGTTCTAGGACAATTAAAATCGGAGCGCGCTAGGTTCCCACAACTAGGATGTGAGAATTTTTGGCGCATTTGAATTCGGATCCATCAAAACGATCTTTTAAACGCTTCTTCATATAGGTATATATATATAGGTATACAAATAATCATTTTCGGAGCCCCTCTTGTTTTCGGTATAATTAACGTTCATTATATTTTTTCCTTTCGGCGGGCTGGGCCGGGGGAAGAAAAGTGCGTCGCTATTTAACGTCCAACTCATGTCAAATTAGCGTCAAGTCTAGACCCAATTTGATAAATATATACCCTTGCTGCATCGACGACGACGATGAGTAAAAAAATCTCACCACTCGCACTCACACTACCCCGCATTTTCATTCACCTAATACGTATCATTTACGTGTTGGCCGCTGTCCCTTTTCATTATACAATTAAAAGAACATTTAATGAATGATGGCAACAAAGCAAATTGTCGCTGTTTTATCATACTGCGTTATAAAGTTAATTGTACGCCTTTTAAATTTTCTCAAGGTAAAGAATATAATAATAAAAGAATAACGATTGTGTTGTATATATATTTATGCGTATTATAGGTATAGAGGAAGGAAAGCAAAATGTTTTTTAGTTTTTATAAATGTTGATATTAAAATAATTATAGTTTTTTTTTCTAAATGGTTGATTTTTGGAATGTCTCAAAAACCTCACTAAACGTTTTCGATTCGTTTTTTGGGAAGACAATGTTTCGCATAACATGCAATTCGAGTTTGATTCAAATTTAATTCTTAGTTGCTCTTTTATGCTATATAGATAATATATAATAAGTAAGAAGACTTTTACCCTAATCAGGATTGTTTCTAAATATACACATTAAAATGACAAACACACAAATCTTATCCTTTAAACTATTCCTGAGAAGTACAGATACTTACTGGCAAAATGTTTTTAGTCTTTATAAATGTTGATATTAAAATAATGATAGTTTTTTTTTTAAATTTTCGACTTTTGGAATGTCTCAAGTATGTAGTATGTAGACTTTGACTCTAGTCAAGTTTGCTAGTAAATCTTAAATCCTAAAATGAAAAATACACCAATCTTATTCTTTAAACTATTGCTGATGAGTATAAATACTTACTCGCATTGTTTTTCCGTCTTTATAAATGTTGATATTAAAATAACTATAGTTTTTTTTCACTAAATGGTCGACTTTTGGAATGTCTGAAGTCTCAAAAACCTAACTATAACCACTTATAAACTTTTTCGATTAATTTTTTGAGTAAAACAATGTTTCGCATAACAAGCAATTCGCGTTTGATTGAAATTTAATGCTTAGTTGTTGTTTTATGTTATATAATAAGTAGATTTTTACTCTAATCAGGATTGTTAGTAAATTTTAAATCCTACAATTGCTTCATACTATCTTTGATTTGCACGACAACTTATCTTTTAAACTATTCCTAACGACTATAGGTACTTACTCGCAAAATGTTTTTTAACTTTTATAAATGTTGATATTAAAATAATTATAGTTTTTTTCACTAAATGGTCGACTTTTGGAATGTCTCAAGTCCCAAAAACCTAACTTGTATAACCATTTATAAACGTTTTTGATTCGTTTTTTGGGAAAATATAATGTTTCGCACAACATGCAATTCGCGTTTGATTGAAATTTAATTCCCAGTTGTTGTTTTATGCGCTATATAGTATACACATATATAGTAAGTAAGTAGAAGTAAGAAGAAGAGCAAAGAACGCTCTTCATAATTGGTTATTATTGAAGTAAAGTGTAGGTTATAAACGAGAAGTAGTTGTTGGCAAGTCCAATTAAAGTTGATGCAGCATTTTTGTCGTTTTTAATATCGAAAGCTCCTCGTTTTTGTCTCATGTAATATTTCCCAAGCGCAAGAGCATGTATGTACATGTGTGTATGTGTAACTTTCCTCCTGGGCTATGGATGCACAGTATCCTAGCTGCTTTTGCTGCACTTAGTTGACTGATGATGATGCCGCAATTAAACGCTTCACATTTTTAATAAATAATAAGCATGCATCGGGGTTGGGACGTTAATACACTGGCGTTGTGCTACCGGAGACCCGTTGGACATCCAGTAATTATCCAGCTATTATCTGAGATTGATAGTAAATTATATTACACGTTGTTGCCCACGCATCTCTACTATATAGCAACTTTTTGATTCTTGTCGAGTACGACCGGAGGGCTCGCTCTGCTGCTGCTCTGCTCTGCACAGAAGCACCGACCGCTGGTGACGCCCCGGACAACTTGGTATTTTTTCCGAACTCATCATAATTACCTAACAATCTTCATTTGCATTCCGCATTTTATTTTATATATATAGATAATATACAGCATCGTCGAAAAAGCGCACGCAAAACGATCCACACGCCAAATTCCATCGCACCAATCAATTCGAAATAAAACCACAAAATATCATCCTACATTAATAAAAAAATGTTATTTATATAAAGTGATGTTTTTCTGCATTCAATCAAATTGTAAACACTCTGTATGTTTTTTGCCTCACGACATCGATTTTTAATTTCTCCAATATCGTATACATATATTATTAATTACACATCTTCAAAATAACATTTTCATTATGTAAATGATGATTTTTTTCCTACCTCGCTCGACGTTGTTGTGTTGCTTTCATTCATTGAATAATACCGGCAATTATACAATTAAGATAAATAAAAGAAGACGCATATTTTTTTTAAATGTAGCGTTTGAAGTAATCAAAAAATAATTAGATGAGTGATGTAATTTAATTCATTGATGAAAAATAATAACGTGAATTCGGTTATATATTAAATTAAATTATAATTGATGTGTAATAATTATCATATTATAGCTAATTATTATTATTAGCGTTAAAATGACAAGCAGGAAATATGAAAAATACGCAAAAATGCTTAAAATTCTAAAAAATTATTGTTTTTACTGAATAAACACTACTCTAAAAGCAGCTAAAGTTAATTTAAAACTAAATTTGGCTTTTTAAAACATAAAATAACCAAACAAGCATTTAAAAATTTGCAATTTTTAAATAGACATGACTTCAATAAAGGTGGCAAAGTAATATCTAACTTAATAGTAAATTTTAGTCTAAATACTTGAAAGGTTTTTTAATTTTTCAGAAAAAAATGTTAAAAATTGATAATATGTTACATGAACTAAAATTAATTTAAAACTACGACTAGCAACAATGCAAAAAATGTAAATGTTGAATAAATGTGTCGAAAACGAAGCAGGAATATAATTTTTATCGCGTTAAAAATAATTAAAGTTTACTCGCTTTCCAGCGAGAAGTGTAAAAACACTGATCTTCTTTAAGATAAAAGTTACATTATTTTTGACTAATGTGATTTTAAAACTTAATAACTTAATTTAAATTGTTTTCCATCTAAGATCATTTAAAATGTTTTTAAAAAACTATGAAATTAGTAAAGCAAAGAGAAATTGTTGTTGTTCGATTAAATAAAAATGTAAAAATATTAAGTATATTTTTTATTATTGGAACAACTTTAATTAGGTTATTAATCAACTAAGTTCTGGTTGCGCGTACACGAGATTTTATCTGCTTACGAATCCATTAAATCGTAAAGAAAGTCGATTATTTCGTTTGCCCAAAAATAAAAAACGTTACGATATTTAAAAATGTATCAGTGTGTTGTTGTGGTTGTGATATTTTTCGTATAAACGACGGCCGAAATGTGATTGCTGTTAAGTGGCAGTTGTCGACGAACGTCGATGGAACGCCGCCGGCCCATTTCCCATCACTGTCGTGGTGTGTGAATTAAAAATCGTTTACGCCAAACTACAGCCACAATCACAGCACCAGCACAACGAGCTGATGCGATGGGCAAAATTATACACGCATATGATGGCAATCATAGATGCCGATCGCTAAAGTGATCCAAAACAAATAATTTTCACATTTTATTGTAAAAATATAAATGTTAAATTATTTATTTTGTAAGAATTTTTTGACGCTGCAGTAATCTACAATTTACTTCTTATTTCTTTAAATAAAAGGACAATCGAATAGTTTTTATTAAATTGTGTTTAATTGGAACAATAATTGTATTGATTTGTAAAAAATCATAGCAAAAATGTAAAGAATTCAAAATTGGATCAATTTTTATTTAGTTTTCAATAAAAATTGCTAAATTACTCCATTTTTTAACATAAATTAATACAAAAATTTGGTTTATTTTTAAAATATTTGCGTTGATAGAAGTTGTCTGTCTTAAGTAGTATTTCTTTTAAAGTTTGCGTGTTTGGTATCGCATATACGACATACACCATTGTCGATCATTTGGTGTTTGATTGCAGCAGGCAAAAATCGAAATCGTTTTTCGTATCGTAAATTGCGGCTCGCGCCGGGCGGCAAATTGCGCCAACGAGGAGCAGCAGCAGCAGCAGCAGCCAGCGTTCGTTCCTTCTTTCGAGCGAACGCGCACTCAATAAATTCCATCGCGCGCGCTCTACGCGTTACTGCTACCAGTTTTACCTGCAATCAATTATTGCAGAAGCAATTTGCATATGTAACACTTGCCTTCGCTCTTATACATGTCATTTGCTGCTACTGTATATATATATAGTATGTATATATGTGAGTTGGAAAGCGCGCGCGCCTCGAGCGCCGTTTCGTACAGGGTCATTCGATTCATTATATTGTTCGGGCTGCGCGGCGAAAATTATTACGCCCAATAAAAGCGATACGACAATGATTCATTCCTCGAACGAACAACAACAACAACAACAACAACAACAATCGGGCTGGCGGAAATGCTGAAATGCTGTTGCTGGGCTTCAATCGCTCTTTAATGCACCAAAAAATAAATAATCAATAAATATAATAGGTATTTATATAAAAATATTTTTTGTTAAAATTTGATAAGTAGAATGTAAATTTTTAGATAAATTGTTGTAGATTCTGATAAATGCTTGCTCAAAACTTAATTCAATTATGAATTTGCAAACTTTTTTTTATTAAACCACTCACTTTACTAAAATATGCTTAAAATGTTTTAGGCTTTCTGTTTCTTCGGATTCTTTAGCTATTTTGTTGTTTTTTCTAAAAATTTACTAAACATTCTCATACAATTGCTATATTTTAATAGTAAATTCATTAAAATCAATAAAAAGTTATACTTTACTCTTAGGTATACCATTTATCTATAAGAACAGAAGAATAGAGATAAAATGTGTAGCATTTTACTTCAACTTCAATACATAATTCATAATCCATATTTACCTATCGACATTTATTGTATTTAGTACTAAAAATGTTATTTATTGTTTTACAATTTCTTCTTGTTAAAATAATAGGATGAAAGTAATAGTACCCAAGTATTAAAAATTTGGTGAATAATTAATTTGGGTATGGACGAAAAAATCGGTATTGAATTGAATGGGAATCGAAACGATGGATGTGGTATAGATGCATGATTTAGTAAAACTAAGTGGAGGAAGGCAATATAATGCAAACGCAATGTGATTGAGAACGTGCAACAATTTCAGTCACTCGGTAATGATATCGCTCGCACACAGGCAAATAAGTAATTAAAGCAGCGAGCTAATAAATAAATAAGGACGAAAAAACAAGGGGGCTCCAGAAAGCGGTGGCAGCAGCAGCAGCAGCAGCAGCAAACGACACATGAATATTCAACGCAACGCGAATGCATGCGTTCCTTCTTCTTCTTCCATGTGTGTGTACTGTTATTTATATTTATAGGAATGACGGCGCGCGATCGTCGATGATGATGATGGTGATTTTTTTACTCCTTCGTACGCAGGACGCTGCTGCTGCACTGGCTTCTCGAGCAGCAGCAGCAGCATCTCGCCTGCCTTTTATTTTTCATTTATAAATCTACTCCGCTTTTTTATATTAAGCTACTTCTTCTTCTTGCAGCAGCAGCAGCAGCAGCCACTGTCATACGCGGCCGTCGAACATAATTTATCTGTCTGTACTTCCACAATGGGTAGTCCCAGCCTTTGCATTCTTAACCCAAAATTCCAATTCAAACATATGTTTAAAAAATATTTTATCCGAATACCAGCCACTGCTTTAATACTGTCGTCGCGATGTTTTGTTTCGTGTTCCTACTCGGTTGTTGGTTGTTGTTGTTGTTGTCTTTTAGTGGTTTTTTTTCTGCAAGCCGGCTTCTGATTTTTGCTTCTTCTTTACTTCAGCCCCCGCGTAATCACCTATACATGTAGAGTAAGCGGGCGCGACAAATTGCGCGCGGCGTAAATAAATTGAGATCATACACCTTGGTGGTGGTGGTGAATGGTTTTCGAGCCTCAACAAAAGTGCTCGCGCGGCACGGTAGCATCGCATCGTCGTCGATAAATATAAAGAGGTAAACAATGCCCAAGTGCGCTGCGCGCCCTATACATCTTGTGTGCGGCTGTTGCGCGCGGACCCAGTCGGCCAGCGCGCCCCGCGCGCCTGAAACAATCGACGTGTCGCCGATTCATGTCGAATACATGTCCGGCCCGGTGCATTGGAAACCACCGCACCGCCGATATCTATACATAAATCGTGCCGGGCGATCGCACTGGTTAAAAACAGTAGCATCTTTTCGAACAATTGTTCTCCGCTTACTGTCGCTTTTTAGCTTTTACACATATTTCGCGACATTCGTTGTTTGCCTTATTCTTCTTCTTGTTCTTCTTGCTGCTCGATTCTATGATGTATACTTTTATTATATTCAATAATACATTATTGTTTTTGTTTTATTGTTTTTTATTTTCTTGTTCAAGTATTTGTTTATAGGCCAAAAATGTGATAAAAGTTTAAATTATGCATAAGCTGGCGACAAATTTTCTTTGTTGAGTAAATAATATATTTTTTGCGTAAGCAGACAAAAAGCGATAA